>JAVJIF010015378.1:0-129167 GCA_038442645.1 Agave tequilana
TGACCGTTTATTTGCAAACCCTAGGTCATAAAGTTTATCTTGCTATTACCAAGGAATCTTCCTTAGTGATCGAAATCATATAGGGGCCATGCACAAGCCCTAGAGGCCATTAGAAGCACATTACCTAAAGATTATCTTATGTGTGTTTCTAACATTGATTCCGCCTTTGCAGTGTGGAACAAATTGACAACAACAACCACCACCTCCGAGCTTCAGTGCCAAAACCAACCGGAGGAATCTAGTGGAGAATCCGATTCTCATTGCTTCATGGTCCAAGGGAATGACTCCCTTGAGGTACATTCGGAACCCCACTTAGATAGTGATGATTGCTCTAGTTCTTCATGTGATAATTTTGATGCCCATGCTCTAAATGAAGAACTTTCTATTGTTTGTGAAAAATTAATTGAAAATTATAAGATTTTGAAAAAGAAAAGTCTAGAAATTGAAAAAGAAAATAAGAGTTTGCATTTTAGACTTGATTGGTTTTTTTGCAAGAGAGGTTGGAGGTTTATAATGAAAGGGATTCATTGAGATCTCAATTGGAACTTGCACTAAAAGAAAATGAATTTTTAAAAACTAAAATGATTGCCATGCTATTTTGAAGAAAAATGAAAATTTATCTTCTAAAGTTGATTTTGTTGTAAAAGAAAATAATTCTTTAAAAATAAAAATTGATTCTATTTCAAAGGATTTAGAATTTGTTTAAAGAAAAAATGAAGTTTTGCAAAATAAAATTGATGCACATTTTGCCATGCTAGTGTAGCTTCATCTACTCTACCTAATGCATGTACCTCTTCTTTTAGGATTAAATGATGATATTTGTATGTTAAAGAAGAGAGTAGATTGTTTGGGCTCCACTATGAGCCAATGTGCCATGAACCACACTCGCTTGGAAACCTTGGTTCGTAAGAAACAAGTTCCAATTTTATGCATGCACACCCTCCACGGCATACACATGCTCCACACGGACACCATCAACAAATGTTGCTCATGTGTACACATGTACACATTGTGGCCGAAAAGGCCATCTTGCTAAATTTTGCTATGATCGTTTACATGTTGAGAATTTAGCAAAGAAGTTTTTGTTTGAGTTAGAGAAGGTACTAACCCCCTTGGACCCAAGAAGATATGGGTACCAAAGACCACCCCTCCTATTATTTTTGATGTAGGTGTGGGCTCTCACATGACTTGAGAGTGATGACACCTTGGAGTGGATGCGTTCCGGACTTAAAGGAGATCAATTGGATGCATCACTTTTAAGGGAAAGTTTAGTGGAGAGGACCACTTTTGTTTTGGAGAAATAGAGTGGTGCCCTCATTGGTTTTGGTATCGAATCTCTAACTCTTTATGTTACATGCTTTCCATGTTTATCTTTCATAGCATGATTTGATGTTTAGTGATCATCTTGAATATGTCATGTTGATTATATTAGTGTTATACTTATTAGTTGGTTGAAACATCCATGTTTTATATGGACTTATATTTTGGTGTTTTCACCTTGGTAAAACTAATTTGTATGACCTAGATCTAATGCACATGCATGTACATATTGATCATATATGTGTTGTATTTCATATTGATGTTTTATAGCATGTTTTCATTGTCTTTGGATTAGTATGTAAATGCCATGATTATTAGATCCTTGACATACATTTATAGTATTTGAGACACACATGCTTATATGAACCCATATTTTAGTGTTCTCAACCGTTTGTTTAGCTATAATGTACATCATGAATCTAATACATGTGAATTTATATAGTAATCATTTTTGGTTTTATCATGATGAGTTTTAGCTTGATGCTTCATGTGGTGATAACATGTTTAAATGTAGATTTTATCAAAACTTGTATTATACATGTACAAATAGTGAGCTACATTTGTTTCTTATACATTTGCACTTCATGCTCATTTGTACTCACTATATGCACACGTATGAGCTAGTTTTGATGATTTGTTCATTTATACTTGTTATGACTTGAATATTTGTTTAAGTGTTTTTTTCATTAAGACTATATGTATACTTGTACATATAATGGGCCACAAATAAATCTTTATATATGTTTGGGCATGAATGCTTATTTGTACCCATTAGATGTGCTAGTATAGTCTAGTTTTGATGATTCATACATTTTAAACTTGTATTCCCATTTTTGAATTTGTTTGAAAAATTATGTGTTTTCCATTTCATGTATATGTTTATTTTGCCAAACTTGAAGATATACATGTATACCCTTTGAGTCATTTGTCTTTCATGCAAATATCTATTATGGACTCAAAGTATGTTTAAGGGATATGTATGTATGCTTTTTGTGTTGACAAATCATACATATACCTTGAAAAGAATTGGTATCGAATTGTTTTAATGAAAAGCTAAATTTTCATACTTTTAATGCTATTCATATTTTGTTTTCATGAATTGGTATTTAAACTTCATGTATATGCTTATCTTGTCCAAACTATTAGATATACATGACTATCCTTTTGAGCCACATGCCTTCATGCATATATCCTTGTGGACTCGTTTGTATCTTGGATATGTATGTATACTTTAGTTTGTATTAGACATACATATACCTTGAAGGTTAAATATTTTTGATGATTTCTTGTTTTAAAGGAATAATTGAGCTTAATTGAACAAATTTTCATGATTGTGATCTCCATACTTGACTTGTACACTCACATTTATTATTTGCTCATATTTTATTTTTCATGAGACATTTTTATACTTAATTGAATAGAGTGTTGATCATCATGTGGATTTCAATTTTATAAAAAATGATTTGTATTTATTCTTACTTGAAGGATTTCGTACTAGTTAACAAAACTTCTCATTTTAACTAGTTCGTATTCTTCGTTATAATATGAGATATACACTTGACCCTATTCTTTCAATTGGTATCATTGAACACTTTCAATTGGTATCAATTTTGATCTTTTTGTATACTCATATATGGTTTGTATATGTATGCTTACTCTTTCAAGAATATCAATGTCAATTGGTATCTAATTTTCATACATATATGTTTTATTTGTGCCTACTATATTCCTTTATCTTAGAGCACGAAAATTTGTTTATGCTAAGCTTGAAAATTTCTAATGATTGATTGTTTTTCTATTGGTATCTTAACAAGCTTATGCATATATTTTGTTGGTATTTCATAAAGGGGGAGAAATTTGATTCAATTGGTATGTGATTCCCTCCCTTACTTTATGTCAAAATATAGTTTCAATTTGGTATCATATGTTTAAAGAGCATATTTCTCTTAATGATATCATAATATTTATGTTGAATGTTTAAATTGGTATCTCAAATTTTGTTTAAGAAAAATATATATACTTTTGATTTACATTGCCTATATGTGTATAAATTCATGTTGAGTGTATCTTGTATTGAAAAGCTTAACATCTCTTCTTTATGTGGTACACGTGTGTAGGGGGAGCCTCACATCTCCTCTTATGCATTACATAATATGTGTTATGTGAATTGGGGCTTATCATCCCTCTTTCATGTAATGTATATATGTAGGGAAGTTACTTAACCGTCTTCCTCTTCATGAATATCTATCGCATATATCATTTATTGATTATTACATGTTTATTTCCATTGGTATCAATATGTACCTTATTGTCATATCTTGATTGGTATCATATTTGTTTTGATTACCCCTTCTTGATCTTAGGGGGAGAAAAATTTGTTTTATGATTTTACCCCTTTGTTGATGATTGACAAAAAGGGGAGAAGTATTTGTGGTTTGTTTATTATATGCATGTCTTCCTTACTTAAGGGGAGAAAGATTTTGAGCATGCTTACATTTTTTGCATATATGATGTTTATAATGCTTTAAATTGGTATCTAGAGCACCCATGTTTATATGCATTATCATTCATGCATGTTTATTGTTTATTTGTTTATGCATGAGTTAAGGGGGAGCTTTCTTGAAGCTTAACTTTAATCCATGCATATATAACTCCATGAGTTTTGTCATCATCAAAAAGGGGGAGATTGTTGGCCCAAAGGCCTTCCACTCTAGTTTTGATGATGATCAACTCATGTAGTTATGTTTACTAATAATCTTGTGATTCTAAGTTACAGATCATTAGCAAAGATATTAGTTGATGATTAGCTTCAACAAGGAGTTTAGAAGCTTATCATGGTGATTCCAGGGCTCAAGCTTCAAGATCTACCTTACATAGCTCATGGATGGAGTTTGTGGATCGAGTCAACTTGGAGATGAAGATCGTCAAGAAGACTTAGGTATCCATAGTTTAGTTTAGTGTGTTTTAGATCCATTTGTAAAGCTTAGTATAGTTGATATGCTCAAGTGCACAATACACACACATTTCATGTTTTTGATTGAATCAGTTTTGGATACATATATCGGGTTTTGGATTTGAACCAGTTTAGTTCTATTGATCTGCTTGACACCCTTCTATAGTTATTATCATAACTTTTTATTTTTATATTCAAATAACATGATTTAACTTGCATTTAAAAGATAACTTTCAGATCTAAATTTCTTATTTAATAACCATTTTCAGATTCTAATTTTAAAGTTGTCAAATATTTGGTTGAAATATGTTCTTGTTCTGAAAACAGATTAAAGTTTCTGTTTTGACACCTGTCAGTGTTTTATTGATAACTTTCACATCCAAACTGATATTGATTTGATTTAATTTCATTAGAATGTAGACTTCAATATATACAACTTCATCCTATATACTTATTCCCAAATTCGAACGTTTTAGACCTCAAATATGTGCTCCAATATGACCTATTTTGCTGCCTGCCAGGCTTGGCCGGTCGACAAGTCCGATCGACCGTGCCAAGCGGACGGTCGACCGGCCGGTCGACCGAACGTGCACGGTTTCGTGCACGTCGGCTGTTTCTGTAGACGGTCGACCATGCGGTCGACCGACTGTAAGCAGATTGGTCTCTGTTTGTCTGGGTCGACCGCCAGGTCGACCGGCAGCTGTCAACGGCTATTTTTTGACCGTTGGACGGTCGACCGGGCGGTCGACCCGCCAGGCCAGTCAGGCTGCCACATCAGCCTAACGGCTAGTTTTTCTTAGGGGATATATATACCCCATTTCTCCATTGTTTTGGCTAAGATTTTAAGAGCTCATTTTCACCCATTCTCTGGTTTTAAAAAGAAGTTTTCAAAGAGTTTTAGTGCTAAAAAGATTTATTCTTTTTTTGTTTTAGGTTTTTGGAAAAATCAAAGATATTGGGAGATTTATCTTGTTCTTCATTTCTATCATTTACAAAGGATTTTTCCCAAGTATTTTTCTTTGATTTCTTGATTTCCAAACACCTAGTTTTCCACACTTGAGCCATATCTTCTATCCTAACCTATTAGGATCTTGTTTTGTGGAAAAGAGGAAAGAAAAGAGAGTTTGTGGTTTGGAACCACTTGTTGTAAACACCCTTATTCTTGTTGTATCCCTCTTTGGTAGAGGTGATCGGTGATTGGGTTGCTCCCTCTTTGGTAGAGGTGGAGTTTGGTTTGTATCCCTCAAGTGTGTGGTGGTTTGAGTTTGGTTGTAAACCTCTTCGGTAGAGGTGGTTGTGGTTGTGTTGGTAGTTGACCTCGGTGGAGGTTGTTGTATTGAGAGAGGAGTTTGGTACTCCTTGTGTTGTAACAAATCCTCTTCGGTAGAGGTTCCCTCGGTGGGAGATAGTGGATTGGAAATCCTACACGGTGGTGTAGGCGGGGATGTAGAGCTAGGGGCTCGAACCTCGAAACATATCTTGGTCTTTGCGATTGATCCATATCTCTCAACTCTTACTCTCTTTACTTTGTGCAAGCATCATTTCATTCAAGCATCATTCTTTTATTGCATACATATCTTATACATTGCTTGTGTTGCCTTGCATCTTTTATATTGCAATTCATTCTTATATGCTTGGCTTGATTGTGTGTGCACATATTTCATATTGCTTTGATTGCTTGTGTGTGTGTGCCTAACTTATATTCATCCAACAAGAGCTTCACATAGCACCTCAACCCATTTCAAGGGGAATCAAGAGGAGTTAGTCCAGAGCCCTTCACGGGGAATTCGGCTACACTTGTTGTATTGTATTAAGTTTGTGCAACATTTGCATTAGCTTCCGCATTTAGAGCATTTAGTTTCTAGATTAGCACTTACACCTATTCACCCCCCTCTAGGTGTACTTTCAGTCTATTCTAATAAGTTAGCCTAATAGGATACTGCAACCCTGGTCGCAGTATGAAGAAACAAATGAAAATCACCTAGAGGGGGGGTGAAAGGTGATAATGCTAATCAATGCACAAATAAAATTATGATGCAACAATCTCCCAAAACAAGACTAGAAGCCGGATTCCCCGTGAAGGGCTCTGAACTCCTTCCTCGTGATTTCTCTGGATATGAGTTGGAGGTGCACAATGCAATCTTGTTGTATGGGACTTTGATTGACAAGATGAATGAAAACAAGTTAATATTGCAAAGAAAATAAAGAGCAAGTAATAAGAGCAATGAAAGTAAAACAAGAAGCAAGAGCAGGTAAACCAAACGCAAACACCGAAAATTTTTCCGAGGTTCGAGCACCAGCTCTACGTCCCCGCCTTCCCCAGAAGGATTTCTAACCACTATAACTTCACAAAGATGTTACAATACACCGGAGTACCCAACTCCACAATCTCAAGTACAAGTTCTCTCTTGGTGATCAAAAGACCACAAACTCTCTTTTGAAAAGTTCTCTTCCCTTACAAAAATCCTTGTAGAATAATGAGAGGATTGAAGCTCTTGTGTGTAAGTGGAAAAGAAAAAGAAATCAGAGAGTCTTTGGAAAATACTTCAGAAAATGAGAGAAATATTCAGCACAAAAACCAAGAAACAAAGCTCTTTGAATGCCTTAAACTTTTAAAACTTTTGCAAATTTTTCTTATAATGAACCTCTCCCTAAACACCCCTATTTATAGTAGAGGGCTAGGGTTTAAAGATAAAACTCACTTAAGGCTAATTAGGAAGTATTAGGATCAGTAAATATCATTTAAATCCTTTTTAGAAAGAAAAAGACAAAAATAAACAACTCAGAAAAATAGCCGTTACTGTTCAAACGGCTCTATCGCGTCGACCGTCGGTCGTCCGAAGTTAAAAAAATAAGAGCCGTTGCCGGCTCTCGGTCGCCGCTCGGTCGACCGAAAAATACAGAGAGCAAACGACTTACAGTCAGGCAGGTTTCGGTCGACCGCTCGGTCGACCGTGAAACGTGCACACGGATACGCACCTGCTGCCAGAACCTCGGTCGACTGGGACGGTCGACCAACTTGACCTGACACAGGGTCGATCGGCCGGTCGGTCGACCGGCTCAGGTCAAAAGTCAAAACTGAAACAGAATTTTGAAGGGAATTTAAAATTAAACAAAGTAGTTTTGAATAGAGATATTTATAAAACATAAAAATGAGTTTGTAGGCAGAAGATTGTATACAAAAATATTTTGTACATATTATAGGAAATATTTTGGAAATAAGATGTGTGCAAAAATGTGTGTGATAGAGCTTCAAACCTATTCACTATTCTTTAACAAAACTATAAAACTAGAAACAAATCTAATGAATTATCTTGAGCAATCTTGAAGTCTTGAGCCATGCAATGCCTTGCTAGAGCCTTCTCTTCTATGTTCCTTCCTTGATGTGCAAAACACCTTCTTTGCTTCATGAACTTAGAAGTTCTTGCAATAGCTAAGCAATGGCCTCCAAATATGGTACTAACCTGAAACTTATCTTAAACAAACTTATTAGTACCAAATAGCTCTTATTTGTTTGTTATCATCAAAACTCTAAACAAATGGAGAGTGTAACCTTTCGGCCAACAATCTCCCCCTTTTTGATGATGACAAAACAAATAGGCTATGAACAAAAGTATAGGGGAGGAGAAAGCTCCCCCTCAATTATGCTATATAAAACAAAGGAAAACAATGTAAGTTGCTAGTAAAAATCCATGAAACTAAAAACCATAAACACAATGGGATATAAAATACTTGCAAGACACTTAAACTCAAATATAAGAATTCATTGAAACTTTGAAAACACATCAAAAACCAAAAACATATATAAACTCATATGGAACCAAAACCATCAAAAACCAAAAACATATATAAACTCATATGGAACCAAAACCATATGAACTCATATTTCATACATAAACTCAACTCATTCTCCCCCTTTTTGTCATACATCAAAAAGGGTTAACAAAACATTTTTATTCAATAACACAAACATTAAGTTCACCACAAATGAATGAAAATCTAGCAAAATCAAGTGGTTTTAGTGAAAATATCGGCAAGTTGCAAATTTGTAGAAACATAATCAATATCTATATCTCCTTTCTCAAAATGATCTCTAAGAAAGTGATATCTAATCTCAATGTGCTTGGTCTTACTATGTTGATTTGCATTCTTAGTCATGTGTATAGTACTAGTATTATCACAAAATATTTTTATATGGTTATAATGCAAATCATAATCAATGAGAGTATGTTTCACCCAAAGGACTTGTGCACAACAAGCCCCTGCGGCAACATACTCCGCCTCGGCGGTTGAGAGAGCTACGGAATTTTGTTTCCTAGAGGACCATGAAACAAGATAATTACCAAGAAATTGACATGTCCAACTAGTACTCTTTCTATCTACTCTACAACCCGCATAGTCGGCATCCGAATAGCTCGTCATTGAGAAATCTCCGTTTTTGGATACCATAGACCCATTCCAATTATGCCCTTAATATAACGAATGATGCGTTTAACCGCAATAAGATGGGACTCTTTAGGACACGATTGAATCTAGCACAAAGACACACACTAAACATGATGTCCGGCCTACTTGCCGTCAAATACAAAAGACTACCTATCATGCTTCTATACAATTTAATATCAACATTTTTACCTTGGTTATCCTTATCAAGCTTGGTTGTAGTTGCCATGGGAGTGTTGCAAACTTTAGAGTCTTCAAGTCCGAACTTCTTTACGAGTTCCTTTGCGTACTGGCTTGACATATGAAATTCCCATCTTGCAATTGCTTGATTTGGAGTCCAAGAAAGAAATTCAATTCACCCATGGAAGACATTTCAAATTCACATTGCATAACTTTTCAAACTCCTTGCATAAAAACTCATTAGTAGAACCAAAAATTATATCATCAACATAAATTTACACAATTAAAATGTCATTATCAACATGCTTAGTAAAAAGAGTTGTGTCTACTTTGCCTTTAACAAAATCATTTGAAATGAGAAAACTAGAAAGCCTTTCATACCAAGCTCTTGGAGCTTGTTTCAATCCATACAAAGCTTTATCAAGTTTAAAAATAAAACTAGGATGAACATGATCAATAAAACCGGGATGTTGTTCAACATAAGCTTCTTCATTTATAAAACCATTCAAAATGTACTTTTCACATCCATTTGAAAAAGTTTAAAATTTTTAAAAGATACAAAAGCTAGTGTCATCCGTATGGCTTCAAGCCGTGCTACGGGTGCAAAGGTCTCCTCAAAGTCAATTCCTTCAACTTGAATGTAACCTTGGGCCACTAACCTAGCTTTATTCCTAATGACATTACCGGACTCATCCATCTTGTTTCTAAAGATCCGCTTAGTACCAATTATTGGTCTATCGTGGGGCCTAGGAACAAGGTGTCAAACTTGGTTGCGCTCAAATTGATTGAGTTCCTCTTGCATGGCTAGCAACCAATATGAGTCCGCCTCGACTTCGAGGATGCTTTTGGGTTCAAAATGAGAAATGAAAGCAAAGTTACCACATAAGTCATGGAGCTTTGAGCGAGTTGTTACCCCTTTAGATACATCACCTAAGATGAGTTCCTTGGGGTGATTTGTAGCGTATCTTCAATCTTTAGGAAGTGGTTGAGAGCTTTCCTCTTTATCCTCTTGAACATCACCAATGGGTTCTTGCTTTTCTTCTTGAGCGGGTGAGTCCTTCAAGGATAGTCTCTCCATGTTTCTCCTAATGGGTCAATCTCTACAACATTCTCAACAACCACATTAGATTCTTCAAATTTAACATGCATGGATTCTTCAATGGTAAGGGAAGATCTATTGAATACTCTATAAGCTTTACTAGTAGAAGAATATCCAACAAAAATAGCTTCATAAGTCTTAGCATCAAATTTACCCAAATTGTCTCTAGTATTTAAAACAAAACACTTGCATCCAAAAACTTTGAAATATGCAACATTTGGTTTTCTAGAATGATACATTTCAAAAGATGTTTTGGAAGAATTCTTACACAAATAAATACGATTTGAAATATATCATGCGGTATTTACGGCCTCGGCCCATAAATATTGAGGGAGGTCATATTCACTTATCATGGTCCTAGCCATCTCTTGAAGTGTTCTATTTTTCCTTTCTATAACTCTATTTTGTTGTGGAGTTCTAGGACATGACATTTCATGCTTGATTCCCTTTTCATCACAATAAGTCATGAAGAGTTGGTTAACAAACTCACCACCTCTATCACTCCTTATTTTCAAAATCGAAAAACCCTTTTCTTTTTCAACCCTTTTTCGAAAAACTTTGAAATGAGAAAAAGTTTGATCTTTGTGTTCCAAAAAGAATACCCAAGTGAAACGGGAGAAATCATCAACTAAAACAAATGCAAATTTACTACCATTTAAGCTCTTAGTTTTAGTTGGTCCAAAAAGATCCATATGAATTAATTCTAATGGCCTAGTTGACATGATATTCTTGATTGGTTTGAAGGAAGACTTGGTTTGTTTCCTAAGTTGGCTTGTACCACAAATGCGGTCTTTCTCAAACTTCAAGTAAGGAATACCCTTCACCAATTCCTTAGAATTAATCTTAAAAAGATGGTCAAAAGATGCATGTCCTAATCTTCTATGCCAAAGACAAGAATTTTCATCAAAAGCATTCAAGCATTTAGTAGAACAATCCAAATTAAGCATGTCAATGATATAAACATTATTGTCACGAAAACCGTGTGAGAATACAATCATTGGTTTTAACATCAAAATCTTGCAAGAAGAATCATCAAAAATAACTTTAAGTCCACGGTCACAAAGTTGACTAATACTAAGCAAGTTATGTTTCAAACCATCAACAAGAACAACATTTTTTATGATAGGAGATGCACCAATTTGAATGTTACCTATACCGATGATAGTGCCTTTGGAGTCATCCCCGAAGGTGACGGAGCCACCTTCCATGTACCTTGATAGGGTTGTAAAGTTATTGATGTCCCATGTCATGTGTCTTGAACAACCACTATCAAGGTACCACCGCTCCTTACGTCTTGGAGCCTAGGTGTGTACCTACATCAAATAATTTAGGACTTAATTTTGGTACTCACATTTTCTTAGGTCCTAAAGAGTTGTGCCATGAACCCAAACAAGATTATTTGATCTATTTACTTTGTCATAACAAAACTTAGCCAAATGTCCATTTTTACCATAATAAGTACATCTATACACTCTACCCATATCTAAAAGCATAGTGAGTGTGAGACTTGTGAGCATGTGTAGATTTAGCATGAGTGTTATGTAAAGTGTGAGCATGAAGAATCTTAACATGAGAATCTTTAGCATGAGAAGTGTGCTTTTTAGAAAACATTTCTTCAAGTTTCTTAGTGTTAAAAGCACAATCCTTCAAAACCTTTTCAAAATCAACAATTCTAGTTTTTAAATAAGAAATTTCTTTTTCATCAATCTTAGAAAATTTTGCTTTACATGCAACTTTGTAAGCACTAAATTCATTTTGAGTAGAAATGAGATTGGAAGAAATTTCATCTTTTTCTCTAGAAACAATAGCAAGTTGATTTTTAAGAAAGCAACTTCCTTTTCCAATTTAGAACATTCAATTTTTTTATTATCATAAGTTTCGGAGAGTTCAACACAGCATGTACAAGAACCTATTTGCTTAATTCATCTTCTTCATCAAGAGGTTATGGGGTTACCTTTGGTGTGTTTGCCATGAAACACATGTTTGCCGTGTCCACCTCATCTTCGGATTCGCTTTCCGAATCCCATGTCGCTTTGTAGGCTTTCTTTTCGACCGGCTTCTTTGGCTTGAAAGAGGAAGTCATCTTCTTCTTGAAATCCGGGCAATCCGCCATGATGTGCCCAGGCTTTCGGCAATTATAGCAAATGATTCTTCTCTCCTCTTTCCTTCAAACTTCCTTCTAAAGTTGAGCTTGTTCTTCCGGTACATTCTCTTTACGTTTCGCACAAGAAGGGAGAGCTCCTCAACTTCTTCTTCATCTTCTTCATCGTCATCAAGAGTGGATGAAGACTTGAAAGCAATGGATTTCTTTTTTTGAGGAGCGGCATCTTCTCTTGCCTTCTTTTCCATCTCATGAGTCTTCAAGTTGCCGATGAGACTAATGAGATCCATTTCGTCCTTGTCATTCAACTCTTTCAAGGTTGTGGCTTTATCTCCCATGAAGAAGGAAGAGCCCGAATCACTTTTCGCACCTTTTGGTCATTGGAGATATCATCACCTAAAGAGGAAAGAGCATTGGTGATTTTAGTAAACCTTGTAATCATGCAATCAATAGATTCATCATCAATCATTTTAAAAGATTCATATTGGGACCTCAAGAGAACTATCTTAGCTCTCTTGACTTGTGATGTCCCCTCGTGTGTGACCAACAAGTGTTGCCAAATCTCATAGGCGGATTGGCAATGAATTACCCGTGTAAGGTCATCCTCATTCAAGGCGGTTAGAAGGGAATTTTGGGCCTTGGAGTTAGCCTCATATTCTCTAAAGGTAAATTCGGTCCATGTGCTTTCATCACTATCGGGTACAACATAGGGTTTGGTCAAGGATTTAGCTACTAAGCTTCCTAAAGATTGTAGGAAAATAGTCATCTTAACCTTCCAAATAGGGAAATTAAGTCCATCAAATTTAGGAGGGGTTTTGATGTTATCGGCCATGTTTACTAGTGTATGAATGATAGAATGAAAATGTTGATTAGCAAGTTTTAAGGATCTCTCTAAGGATGTTAAGCCAAACCTAGAGTCCAAGCTCTGATACCAATTGAAAATCACCTAGAGGGGGGTGAATAGGTGATAATGCTAATCAATGCACAAATAAAAATTATGATGCAACAATCTCCCAAAACAAGACTAGAAGCCGGATTCTCCGTGAAGGGCTCTAAACTCTTTCCTCGTGATTCCTCTGGATATGAGTTGGAGGTGCATAATGCAATCTTGTTGTATGGGACTTTGATTGACAAGATGAATGAAAACAAGTGAATATTGCAAAGAAAATAAAGAGCAAGTAATAAGAGTAATGAAAGTAAAACAAGAAGCAAGAGCAGGTAAACCAAACGCAAACACCGAGAATTTTTTCGAGTTCAAGCACCCAGCTCTACGTCCCCGCCTTCCTCAAAAAGATTTCTAACCACTATAACTTCACAAAGATGTTACAAATACACTGGAGTACCCAACTCCACAATCTCAAGTACAAGTTCTCTCTTGGTGATCAAAAGACCACAAACTCTCTTTTGAAAAGTTCTCTTCCCTTACAAAAATTCTTGTAGAATAATGAGAGGATTGAAGCTCTTGTGTGTAAGTGGAAAGAAAAAGAAATCAGAGTCTTTGGAAAACACTTCAGAAAATGAGAGAAATATTCAGCATAAAAACCAAGAAACAAAGCTCTTTTGAATGCCTTAAACTTTTGAAACTTTTGCAAATTTTTCTTGTAATGAACCTCTCCCTAAACACCCCTATTTATAGCAGAGGTTAGGGTTTAAAGATAAAACTCACTTAAGGCTAATTAGGAAGTATTAGGATCAGTAAATATCATTTAAATCTTTTTAGAAAGAAAAAGACAAAAATAAAACAACTCAGAAAAATAGCCGTTACTGTTCAAACGGCTCTATCGGTCGACCGGTCGGTCGACCGAAGTTCAAAAATAAGAGCCATTGCTGGCTCTCGGTCGACCGCTCGGTCGACTAAAAAATACAGAGAGCAAACGACTTACAGTCAGGCAGGTTTCGGTTGACCGCTCGGTTGACCGTGAAACGTGCACACGGATACGCACCTGCTGCCAGAACCTCGTTCGACTGGGACGGTCGACCGACTTGACCTGACACAGGGTCGGTCGGCCGGTCGGTCGACCGGCTCAGGTCAAAAGTCAAAACTGAAACAGAATTTTGATGGGTTTAAAATTAAACAAAATAGTTTTGAATAGAGATATTTATAAAACATAAAAATGAGTTTGTAGGCAGAAGATTGTATACAAAAATATTTTGTACATATTATAGGAAATATTTTTGGAAATAAGATGTGTGCAAAAACGTGTGTGATAGAGCTTCAAACCTATTCACTATTCTTTAACAAAACTATAAAACTAGAAACAAATCTAATGAATTATCTTGAGTAATCTTGAAGTCTTGATCCATGCAATGCCTTGCTAGAGCCTTCTCTTCTATGTTCCTTCCTTGATGTGCAAAACGCCTTCTTTGCTTCATGAACCTAGAAGTTCTTGCAATAGCTAAGCAATGGCCTCCAAATATGGTACTAACCTGAAACTTATCTTAAACAAACTAATTTGTACCAAATAGCTCTTATTTGTTTTGTTATAATCAAAACTCTAAACAAATGAAGAGTGTAACCTTTTGGGCCAACAACAAAGGCTCCTTCATGGTAAATTATTTAGGTTAATTAGAAAATTGCGTCCTCTGTGGCAGCGTAATATGACAGTGTGACCTTAATCGCAGTGTTTTATGTTCTACTAAGTTAGCTTAATAGGACACTGCGACCCTGGTCATAGTATGAAGAAACAAAGGACCTCATTGTTAATTATTTGGTTTAATTAGAAAATTGCGACCACTGTCGCAGTGTAATATATCAGTGCGACCTTGGTCACAGTCTTTTATAGTTTATAAGAGACTGTTGCGACCAAGGTCGTAGACTTTTTTCTTAAAATACTTACGACCATGGTCGCAAATAAGAGAGAAATGTCACATTGTAATATAACAGTGCGACCTTGGTCGCAGTGTTTTATATTCTACTAAGTTAGCTTAATAGGACACTGTGACCCTGGTCGCGATATGAAGAACAAATGACCTCATTGGTTAATTATTTGATTTAATTAAAAAATTGCGACCACTGTCACAGTGTAATACATCAGTGCAACCTTGGTCACAGTCTTTTATAGTTTATAAGAGACTGTTGCAACCATGGTCGCAGACTTTTTTCTTAAAAGACAAATAAGAGAGAAAGGTCGCAGTGCTTTATGTTCTATTAAGTTAGCTTAATAGGACACTGCGACCCTAGTCGCAATATGAAAAAACAAAGGACCTTATTGGTTCATTATTTGGTTTAATTAGAAAATTGCGATCACTGTCGCAGTGTAATATATCAGTGCGACCTTGGTCACACTCTTTTATAGTTTATAAGAGACTGTTGCGACCAAGATCGCAGACTTTTTTCTTAAAGACTTTTTTCTTTTAAATTTTTTTTAAAAGCTTGCGACCATGATCGCAAATAAGAGAGAAAGAGACATTTTTCAGAATAACAGACTGCGACCATAGTCGCAGTTCTCTGTATGGCCAGATTTTTTAAGAAAATGTGAATAATAACTGAGAAAATTTGTCATTAATATATACTACGACCTTAAGTCGCAGTTCTTAAAATTTAGAAATAATTGAAAATCACATGTCTGAACTATAATAAATAGGAATGCGTCTAAGTCCGCAGTTGTAAAGCTAGCTTTGACCACTGAAAAATGGTTTTAATACATACTGCAATCGTAGTCACAATTCTTACAATTTAGTGTATTAAATTAAATAATTGCGACTGAGATTGCAGTTAATAAAACTATGACATTGTTACAGAAAAAAAGACTTCAGTAAAAGTGATTATATTGTTTAGCAAAAAATAAAATCTAGGTCGCAGTTCCATATACGTTACACAAAATTTTTTATATATAAGAAATTGCAAGGAAAAAAAGGATAAAATAAAAACCTCTTGTTCAGCATCCAAGATCTCAACCCTTCAATACTTTCAATATTTTGTTAGAAAGTTGAACCAAATGATATATGGTTCATATTTAGATCAGGAGATAGAGATCGGGGACGACAACGATGACCTGAATTGGCAGGAGAAGTGTTCTGCTCCGCCGTCGACATTAAATTAGAAAAGGAGATTTAGGTCTGCAAAGTTAAAAAAAAAAAAAAACCTAATTCGGATACCGCTATTTTTAGCAAAAAAAATTTATGGCAGGAAAAGGAAAACTTAAATCTGACAACGAGCGATAAACGAAATAGGAGAAATAATAATAAACAATAGCGGGACAAGTACTTTTTACCGAGGGGCATTTAGTAATTTCACTTATTCCAATATGCAGACCGCAACTTATTGGTATGGTAAATAATGTGCCACGTCATCACAAGCTGAAAGAGACTCTCAACTGTCCGCAGACAGAGGATGCAATTTTCTAATTAACCCAAATAATTTACCATAAGGGGCATTTGTTTCTTCATACTGCGACCAGGGTCGCAGTATCCTATTAGGCTAACTTATTAGAACAGACTGTGACTAGACCCCCAAAAATGAGAAAACGGACGACAATACTGTGACATCAGTCGCAGTGTTTTTAAAAAAATAATAATTTTAAAAAAACGGACATTAATAATTTTTAAAAAATATTTTTTTAAAGACTAGGACTAAGGTCGCATAAACCTAAGACGCTAATACAAATAACTGCGACCCAAGCCGACAAAAAAAGGAATGAAAAAAAACTTTTGACCTTGGTCGTTGTGTTAAGAAATTAAAAAATTTTAAAAAAATAAATCTCTAATAAGATCGTCAATTCCTATTTTTCTTTTCATCTTAAACTGTGACTTGGATTAAAGTTTCAGTGTAAAAAAATTAAAAAAATATTGTTTTTAAATCGCATAAATATATTTAGTTTTGATTCTTACTTCTTTAAATAAAAAAAAACGATTCTTTCTCTCTTATTTGTGACCATGGTCGCAAGCTTTTAAAAAAATAATAAACTAATTTATTTTTAAAAACCAATATTCTTGAAAATTTTTAAGAAATAGTGTTTTTCCCGAAAAAATTCAATTCATCAAACACTTTTAATTGAAGTTAAATTAAAATATGAAATTTTCTATAAAAAAAGAAGAAAGGGAATCAAAACTAAAAAATATAACTATAATGGGTTACAGAACCTAAAAAAAAAATTCTAGGTTTTCCCTTTACCTTTTTCCGTGGATGATTTCTTGGTTGCCATCTTGATCAGATCTTTTTTTTAAAAAATAAAATTTTGAAAAAAAAGATCAAAAAATTTAGGAAACAATAACACTAAAATTTCGTATTGATGAACTGAAAATTTCAGATTTGTAATTTTTTTTGAAAGGAAAGATTTTACATACAGTAAAAAGTTGTGAGTGAGGGTATTTTCGTCAAAGCAATTGTTGAAGTGACTGATACTTACTCGGGCGGGGATTTTTTGTTTTTGTCCGCCAAAATTAATGACAAATTCATGACTATTATGTTGCCACGTCCCGCCGGCTGAGAAACTCTCTCAGCTGGCGGCTGAGGTACAGTAACCTCTCTCTATATATAAATATATATAGAAATATGTATATCAGCCGATAGCTAAGAGTCCCTCTCAGCTTGCGGTGACGTGGCACATTATGAGCCACATAATTCGACAATCTAAAATGATGCCCCGCTTTTGAAAATAATTGAAATTACTAAAAGCCCCTATCGTTTGTCTTTTCTTGGAATGATGTATTAGTTTTAAATTCTTTATTATTATTTTTTCTCCCATTTTATATGTCTATCTCTCTGTGTCTCCTCGCGCTGTTAGATCTAGATTTTTGACTTGTAAAGAATGTCGTTCTAAAAAAGCGAGAGCGGGATCAGATATTAATTTTTAGCTGCAGACCTATATCTCTAGAAGTTATTTTGACAGGTTCATGTTACCTCAGGATGTCAGCTTCAATATTTTCATCGTGATTCTTCTCTTCTTCTTCTTCCAAAGAAAAGCCTATCTGAAAATTTTCATCATCGGAATATTGGCTATTCGATTTAAAATCTGAAAGACAAAATAAAATACACATAAATATATAACCAATCTATCACAGATGCTACTGAAGTCGCGGGCAAAAAATTATTTTAAAAGCTATCCTTTTCATCAGGACTGTGACTTTGGTCGCATTCATAATAATAAATTGTCAGATAAAATTGAATTCTGTGATCATAATCGTAGTATGAAATTTCATCTTCAAATCATTTGTTTTACAAGAAAGCGACCAAAGTCGTAGTCCAATTAAAATTTATTAATAAAAAGACTGCGACCTTGGTCGCAAAAATGAAAAATAAGTTATAAAATACTGCGACCAAGTCCGCAGTGTTATCAAACAAAATTTTTCAAAAAGACTGCTATTACATAAGACTGCGACTAATGTCGCAGTCTTCGGTCGCAGTCTTCTAACTATCTTAATTACTTAACTTTCGAGACCTTGTTCACTGCTTCAATTGACTATGTCTCTTGTTTCATAAGAATGCGACCATGGTTGGTCGCAGTATTCTATTTAGATTACTTAATAAAAAATATTATGACCAAGGTCGCATTGTTATCAAACAAAACATTCTCAAAGAGACTGCTGTTACATAAGACTGCGACCAAAGTCGCAATCTTCTAATCATCTTAATTAATTAACTTACAAAATTATTGTCGCTGCTTCAATTGACTGCGACTCTTATTTAATAAGACTGCGATCACAGTCGCAGTATCCTAATTAGCTTATCAAGGTCGAAAAAATACTTCGACCCTAATAAAAAATAAAAAAGGCTACAACATTGCGACCAAAGGTCACAATGTAAAACAAAAATAAATCTAAAAAGTGAAAATGATATTAAAAATTTAAATCCAAAATTTTTCTTTTCAGAAACTGTGACTTCGATTGCAGTTTTCAGAAAATAAAAAAAAAAATAAAATAAACTGTTTCAAGTCGCAGTAATAGATTTTTATTGTTAAAACATCTTTCAAAAAAACTTGAACATTAATGCGACCATGTTTGCATTCTTTTAAAATAATTTATTTTTCTAAAATTTAGTAATCAAGATCTGTAATATTTTTTGTATGAAAAAACTCAAAATTTTCAGATCCGTAATTTTTTTAGTGAAGGAATAGTTGTAACCAGGTTAAAAGTGAAATTGAGGGTATTTTAGTCAATGGGCAACAAAAAGTGGTTGCAAGTCTCCTTTTACCGCCTAAATTTTTGACTTCTCTGCGGCTAATATGAAGCCACGTCATGCCGGCTAAGAAACCTCTCAGTTGTCGGCTGACGTACAGTAACCTCATATATATATATATATATATATATATATATATATATTATATATATATATATATATATATATATATAGTGAAAAATGTACCTCAGCCGCCAGCTGAGAGAGACTCTCTCAGCTGTCACTTTAATATGGTCGCAAACCCACTGCAACGTGGTCGCAGCCCACTGTAACATGGTCACAGTCCTAAAAAATCATATAATTTTAGTGTAATTAGGACTGCGACCCTGATAGCAGCCCTTAGGAAAAGACTGCGACCTTGGTTGCAGTCCTTAGAAAAGACTGCGACCATGGCAACAGTCCTCATAAAACCACTGCGACATTGTCACAGTCCTCATATAAAACTACGACCTTGGTACCAGTAGTCAAAATAGTGGTTAAAATTCAGTCACTTTGCGCCAGCTGACACAGTCTCTCTCAGCTGGCGGCTGAGGTACATATTCCTCATATATATATATGTATATATATATATGTATATATATATGTGTGTGTGTGTGTGTGTGTGTGTGTGTATTATATATATATATATATATATAATATATATATATATATATATATATATATATATATATATATATAGAGAGAGAGAGAGAGAGAGAGAAATGTAAATCAGCTGACACAGGAGACAAATTCGTCCTATGTCGCACTCAAAAATCATATTTCCCGAATGGATTTTCAAGATCCGACCGTACATTATCATCTTCATATTCTAAGATATACACATATAAAAAATCAAGTGATTTGAAGTTCGTTTACTCATTGATCTAAACGTTCTATTTTGTTCTATTGTTAAAAAAACCGTTAATGTTTGAACCCAAAAAAATGTAGTAAACAAACTTCAAATCACTTGATTTTTTATATCTATATATCATAGAATATGAAGATGATAATGTGTGGCCGGATCTTGAAAATTCATTCGGAAAATATGATTTTTGAGTGCGACATAGGAGGAGTTGCCTCCTGTGTCAGCTGATTTACATTTCTCTCATATATATATAATATATATATAATATATATATATATATATATATAATATATATATATATATATATATATATATATATATATATAATATATAATATATGGACAGACAATATTCAATCAAAAGCAAGGAAAAAGGCAAAAAGAAAAAGAAGGGAAAAGAGTTTAAAATTTTGTAGAAAATTAGAATGAAAAAATAAAAAATAAAATAAAAAATAGGGAATTTTTTCTACATTCAGGTACTTTACTTCATAATTAGAAAAATACTCAACTTCATAATTTTGGTCGCTACAGCCTGATTCCTCCCAACCACCACTTCTTTATATATTTTTTTCTCTTTTACCCTTCATCACCTCCAACGATGGTCTTCCCTCAACTTTAACCCCGATGCAGAGTCATTCGCTGAAGCCCCCTCCTACGATTAGGGGTAGAGCCCCTAGAATTTTTTTTAGGATCGACTTTTTGTAGATCTCGTTGTTCGTACTCGCGATAAGTTTTGTTTATCTTTAGATCTGAAAATCATTAGGGATTATTCGATATCAGTGGACGGGGATGATGATACAAATATGAGGATTGCATCTCATGATCGTTGTCCTTTGAGAGGATTGACTCAAATATAAGACATTTTTTTGAAGACTATGATCATGATCACAGTCCTAATAAAAGAGGACTGCGGTCATGATCGCAATCCTTAAAGACTCAGAAACATGATATTTTTGTGAGGACTGCGATTATTATCGCAGTCCCCATAAGTAGCACATTTTGTGAGGACCGCGATCATGATAACAATACTTAGAAGTAGGATTGTGATCACTTTGAGAGGACTGCTATCATTGTCGCAATTTTCAAAAATAAGGCATTTTTGTGAAGACTGTGATCATAGTCGCAGTCCTCTATACTGCGATCATTTGTGAGGTCTACGATCATAGTCGTAGTTCTCATAAATAGGGCATTTTTGAAGTGATCTGTTTTTTTGAAGCAATTACTTAGGGGCATTTTTGTCTTTCACCGCTGATGAGCACTCAGCGCTTGACACGTCGGCGCACATCTTTGCTTTATAAAAAGAGGTGGCTGAAACGAATAAAATTATGCGACTTAGTTTTTTCTAATTACAGTTTGACTTAGGTAGTAGCTGAAATGAAATCCCCCATAAAAATATAAAAGAGAATAAAAAACTTAAAAAGAAAGAAAAAAATCTAGAAATTTACAATGGAACAATAAAATTGAGAAAAAAATATAAAAGAAGAAGAATAACTTTAAAAAAGAAAAGAAAAAGTAGAAAAATATCAGAAAAATAAAGAAAGAAAAATTTTAAAAGTAAATAAATTAAACAACTTTGGGATAAAGATAAAAAATGAAAAAATAAAGAAAGAATTTAAAAAATGTAAAAAATCTGGATAAAATAAATGCAAAGCAAGAATTTTTATGAAAATGTAAAGTATAACTGGAAAACAGTGAAAAATGTTTTGGAGAAAAAAGAAAAATAAAAAGTAAGAAGGAAACAAAATACTTATCAAACAATAAATGAAGGAACCTTCAAAAGAAAATTATCAAAAGGCCGGAATTAAATATGAAGAAAACAACATTCAATAAAAATGAAGCAAAAAAAGATACTAGAAAGAAAGAAGAAAATTCTTTTAAAATAATTAAAAAATATAAATTTTAGAAAGTAAAGATGTGAAAGAATAAGAAATAATAAAATAAAAATCTCACAAAAAA
Source organism: Agave tequilana (assembly GCA_038442645.1). Classification (NCBI taxonomy): domain Eukaryota; kingdom Viridiplantae; phylum Streptophyta; class Magnoliopsida; order Asparagales; family Asparagaceae; genus Agave; species Agave tequilana. Next base: position 22,013 of record JAVJIF010015378.1, read on the forward strand.
ACAAAAGTAAGAAAAAAATAGAATATTATCTGAAAAATAAAGTAAGAAAAATTTAGAAAAGAGAAGGGAAAAAACTCTGGAATAAAAAGAAAAAATGACAAAAGAGAATGAGAGAACTGAAGACAAGAAATAAAAAATCTGGAAAAAAAAAAGCAAATAATAATTTTAAAGGAATAAAGAGTAAAAATTCAAAATATCAAGAAAATATGAAAGAAACTCATGAAATAGAGCATTTGTGAGGACTACAATCATTTTTTGAGGACTGCGATCATGATCCGTAATCCTCAAAAGTAAGGTTGCGAACACTTTGTGAGGATTGCTATCATAGCCACAGTTCTCAGAAATAAGTCATTTTTGTGAAGATTATGATCATAGTCGCAGTCCTCTTACTACGATAATTTTATGGGGTCTACGATCATAGTCATAGTCCTAAAAAATAGGACATTTTTGAAGCGGTCTGCTTTTTTGAAGCAATTACTTAGGAGTATTTTCGTCTTTCACTGCTGATGAGCACTCAGCGCTTAACGCGTGGGCGTACATCTTTGCCTTATAAAAAGAGATGGCTGAAGCAAATAAAATTATGCGACTGAGCTTTTCCTAATTACGGTTTGACTTAGGTAGCTGAAACGAAATCCCCCATATAAATATGAAAGAGAATAAAAAGCTTAAAAAGTAAGAAAAAAAATCTAGAAAGTTTTACAAAAGGAACAATAAAATTGAGAAAAAATATAAAAGAATAGAATAACTTTGAAAATTAAAAGAAAAAAGTAGAAAAAGATCTGAAAAATAAAGTAAGAAAATTTTAAAAATTAAGCAAAATAAACAACTTTTGGATAAAGAGAAAAAATGAAAAATAAATAAAGAATTTAAAAATTGTAAAAAATCTGGACAAAAAAATGCAAAGCAAGAATTTTTATGAACATGTAAGTAGAATAGGAAAAAAAGTGAAAAAAGTTCATGGAGAAAAAAGAAAAATAAAAAGTAAGAAGGAAACAAAATACTTATAAAACAATAAATGAAGGAAACTTCAAACAGAAAATTATCAAAAGGAGGGAATTAAATATGAAGAAAACAGCATTCAATAAAAATGAAGCAAAAAAGATACTAGAAAGAAAAAGAAGAAAATTATTTAAAAATAATTTAAAAAATAAAAATTCTAGAAAGTAAAGATGTGAAAGAATAAGGAATAATAAAATAAAAATCTCATAGAAAAAGGAAAATAAGAAAAAAAATAGAATATTAAGTAAGAAAATTTTAGAAAAGAGAAGGAAAGAAAACTCTGTAATAAAAAAAAAAAATGACAAAAGAGAATGAGAGAACTGAAGACAAGAAATTGAAAATCTGGAAAAAAAAAAGCAAATAATAATTTTAAATGAATAAAGAGTAAAAATAAAAATGTCAAGAAAAATATAAAAGAAACTCAAGAAATAGAAAATAATAAGAAAAAAAAAGAAAAAGAAAAGCTAGACATAAAAAAGGCTTATAGAAAATTAATAAAGAGATTCTAAAAAAATAAAAATAAAGGACAAAGGAAATAAAGTGACAGGATTAGCAAAAGAAATAAAAATCATAAAAAAAGTAAAAATATAAAATTAGAACAAACTCACAAAACAAGGGGAAAAAGAAAGAAAAGAATTGTGAAAAAAGAAAGAAAAAAATGAAAGAACCAAAAAAAGGAAAAAAACTTAAAAATAGAAAAGAAAAAAAAAAATGTATAAATAGAAAAAATGAAAAGTAGAAACAGAAAATAAAACTAAAGTATGAAAATAAATAAAAAAGAAAAGAAAGGAAAAAATCTAGAAAGAAAAGAATGAAACAATAAGGAAAAAAATAAAATGAAAGCTCTAAAACAGAAAAGAAAGAATAAAATGTAGAATACTATCAAAATAGAAAGAAAAAAATATTTAAAATAGAAAAAGGAAAAAAACTCTTGAATTAAAAAAAAGAAATAGAAAAATTAAAAACATGTAACAAAATCATAAATTTAGAATCTCTCAATAGAAGTTTATGATATTCATTTTATTGTAGCATTTACTTCAAATTGTAAATATAAATATGACAAAAAGATCTACCAGCGAGAAACTCACAAAAAAATTATAAAAGAATAATTTAAAAGAATGTTCTCTATATAGAATAATATCATAGGGAGGCTTATGATCTTTTTTATGAGGCACCTTCTCTGAACACCAAACATGAACATGATAAAAGTTCTACCTACAAAGAACCTTATGAAAATAGACGTATATGGATTAGTATCACAAACTGAAATAAGAAAAAGGTAAAATAGCAGTCCAATGTAAAAAGGTAAAATAGCTCTTGGACACATCACTCATGTCTCAAAATTTAAAGGGCACTTCATTAAAGGTTTTTGGTGATGGACTACTATATGTAGCTTGTACTAGGAGAGAAATTGGTTTCCTTGGACGGTACAAATTCTATAGAATTTACTCATGTAACAAAGGCACTTTTCGAATATTTTTAAAAGAACTCAATCATTCAAAAAAATATAACTCAATAGATATAGAGTACTTTAATTAAGATGTGAAAAAGAACTCTGAAATACAGTGAGCACTTTAGATAGAGCTAATTAACAAACAATGTGAACGAAAAACATATTATATTTGCTCAAAAGTTAGAGATATCTTCAGATTGTTCAAAATTTTCATGAAATCCCCTGAGGAGTTGCGAGGAATAGGATTTGTTTTAGGGTTTTTATTGTTTTTTAAATGTAATAAGTCTGAATACTTTTAAGTTATTTGCAGATTTTTGATAGCAGTTGAAAGGGGTTTCTTGCGCCGCGCGAGAGAGAGAGAGAGAGAGAGAGAGAGAGAGAGAGATCCAGTGAAGAGAGAGAGAGAGAGAGAGAGAGAGAGAGAGAGAGAGAGAGAGAGATATCCAGTGAAGAGAGATCTCTTCACTGGATATCTCTCTCTCTCTCTCTCTCTCTCTCTCTCTCTCTCTCTCTCTCCTCTCTTCGGACATGCCAAGAGTGGAGAGGGAGGAGAAAGAGAGAATGGAGAGATTTCTTTCCTTCTCTTTCTTTTCATTACTTCTATTGTAGATTTTCTCTCCCCCTCTCCCTCTCTTTAATGAATGATAGAGAGAATATAGAGAGATGATTTAATTAAAATAAATTAAAAATATGATAAGGAAAAGTGTTGGCCCAAGGGTGCAATCACCTTTTGTTTTAATGATTCTAAGACTCAGGTGGTCAAGAATTACTAGTCAAGTTTATTTTTAAATTTACATATTTCAAGAGTTAGGTGTTTAACTTTAATTTTCTCTCAAAAGAAGGTATGGAAGCACTCAAGTAGATTCAAGCATTGGACTCATGCTCGGAAAGTCAAAATTTGGATTTTAGAGAAGCCCACTTGAAGAAAATTTAAAAATAGTGTAAACTCTTGATTGTAAGAATTTAGAATGTTTAAGTTTAAAATATTAGATTGGATGTCCAGAAAGTTCACACACTCAATAAGTTTTTCAAACTTTGTTCTTATTGTTTTTTATAGTTTGACTTTTGATAGACAATATATCTTCAACCAATTTTTATCTATATATATTTACATATATTTCATAGTTTGTTTCACTCAAAATAATTCAAAATTTATATATGGTTTTGTGAAATTATCAAAAGATTTACTCGTATTTTTCAAAGTTAAAAATTTTGTATTTTTGGGCTGAAGTCAATCTACTGTTCGGTCGACCACCCACTGTGCAGTGCAGAAAGTGTGTTCTGATTAGTTAACCCAGCGGCCGACCGCATGTGTACAGACATGCACCTGTGCATGTGCACTGAGATAGGTCGACCGCCGGTCAACCGTTCGTTGAAGTTCACTGGACTGGCTCCAGATCGGTTGACCAAGCAGTCGACCGCCTATACATTTCTGAGCTCTGAGCTCAGAAGTGTGTTCTGGCCAATCGACCTTTGGATCAACCGAGTGCAACGATTAACTTCTGTTTGTTTAGCCAGCGACCGCCAAAGGAGCAGAAATGACAAATAGCTTTTTAAAACCGCTATTTTTGGTTTTTGAATTTTTGTTTTATCTCTAAATGGATATATTTTGCTTTTTAAAGGTAAATAAGTGTTAATGATTGGATATACTCTCTAATGATATTTACTCTCTTTCTATAAAAAGAGTCACTGTAGAGAGTTTTCTAACTAAGAAATTAAGAAAATAGTTTGAAAAATCAAGAAAAATTCAAGTTTTCAAGAGCTTTGATTTTCCACTCATTTTGTGCAACTTTTCAAGTTCTCAAAATCAAATCTCTCTCTAATATTTCTGTCACACACTTCTTGAGCCACCAAATTTATATTTTATTCTATAGTGTTGGAACCTTTTTCGATGAAGACGTTCGTGAAGATCAAATTCATTTGGAGCTCTAACACATGACGAATCAAGAGTCCGACATGATCAAGATGTGCCAAGAAGAGTTGATAGAGTGTGGGTTGTATATGTGGAATAGAATGTAAAAGCCTTGTCGCAAACACTCATATCACAGCCTTGTTAGTCGACTTACAAAACCTTATAGTCGACTAACCAAGTGTGTAGTCGACTAACCCAGTTTATCAAGTCGACTAATCCTGTGTCCTGAAACAGCCCAACTCTCTGTTTCTATATTAGTCGACCAGACAGTCATTTATAGTCGACTATATATTTTTCTAGTCGACTATCCCTTGTCCCCAAGTCGACTAATAACTGGTCAAGTCGACTATAAAGTAGTTGCAGTCGACTTGAAGTAGTTATTCTGAAACTGTTCTTCCAACAGCCACTGACCTAGTCGACTAATAGCTAAACATAGTCGACTAATAGAAGGAATTTTGCCTAGGTTAGTCGACTAACTCCATGGGCAAGTCGACTAATAGGCAGTTCTGACTGTTGGACAGTTTTCATTATCTGATTTTTTTGTGCAACTGTTTTCAACGTTCCTTTGATTCAAATTGCACCTATTAACTCCCTAACTAACCCTAGTCTTCAGCTATAAATAGGGAAGTTATTGCAAAGGCCATTTACCAAGAGTTTTTTCTCAGTTTTCCAAAAAGCCAAAATCTGCAAATCTGAAAAACTGTTTTCTAACTTCAGTCTTCACCAAATTCCAAATTCCATTTGTGAAGTCCTCTGAAGTTTGTCTCCTATACTAGACCTTGTCCACATACACATCTGTACCAAGGCTTATAGGATAAAAGAATTGTAATTCTCAAAGTGTTCATTGTACACGGGAGGCTTCTTGGTTGAAGAGGCAAGTTGTACAAGGTGGCCATTGTACACGGGAGGCTTCTTGGTTGTAGAGGCAGTTGTACAAAGATTTGTGTTGACTTGAGTTATTTCAGATCTATAGTTGCCTACAAGAGATAATTCCGCAATTAGTCCTTATCTCAACGATCCAACATTTGGTATCAGAGCAAGGTTCAAGACAACAACCATAACGAGGATGGCAACGGAGTTCCCTTCGTCCCAATTCAAAGAAGGACATTCTACACAACGTCCACCGCTATTTGACGGATCCAACTACAATTATTGGAAGTGTAGAATGAAGATCTACTTGCAATTGCTGAACTATGACCTTTGAACATCGTAGAAGCATCATACACCAAGCCAACAACCAACTACAACGCTTGGAGTGAAGATCAAAAAGAACGCGAACCTTGACGCCAAAGCAATGAATGCTCTATTCTGTGTCCTTACCAAAGAAGAGTTCAACCGTGTTTCAACAGCAACTTCTGCACATCAAATATGGCATACTCTTCAGGTAACACACGAAAGCACTAATAAAGTTAAGGAATCTAAAATATCTGTTCTTGTCCACAGGTTTGAGTTATTCAAAATGGAGGAGAATGAAACCATATCCGAGATGGTTACAAGATTCACCGACATCACCAATACATTAGCATCCCTTGGAAAGGACTACACCCAAGTTGAAAGAGTTTGAAAGATCCTTCGTGCACTCACACCAGAATGGGAGAAAAAGACAACCGCCATTGAAGAGGCGAATGATCTCTCAACTATGACATTAGAAAACTTAATCGGTAATCTAATGGCATATGAAGTGCAGTTAGAAGAAAGGAAGAAGGACGAACGACAACACCGTTCAAAGAAGAAAGAACTCGCCTTCCATGCATCTTCCGACACGGACAATGATGACGAAGAGGAGATGGCAATGCTCTCAAAGAAATTCAGGAAATTTCTAAAGTAAGGTAAATTCAAATGCTTTAATTGTGATAAACCAGGTCATATGAAGATGGATTGTCCTTTGCTTAAGAAGAAAGATAAGTACAAGAGTAAGAAGTCAGAAAGAAGAAGAACTACGAAGCATCATCAGAATACAGTGATTCATCTTCATCTGATGAAGAAAAATCCACTGAACATGTCAACCTATGTTACATGGCACTTGAAGATGATGAGGTATCATATTCTGAACTCTCTGATGCATTCCATGAATTATTTCTTGATCTGAAAAATGAAAAACTGAAAAATAAAGTTTTGTCAAAAGAAAATGAGAAACTTTTAAAGGAAAATTCATGTTATGTATTACAATGTTCATCTATAAATTCTCAACAACAAGATGAGTTTAAAAAAGTCATATCATCTTTGAAAATTGAAAATGAGAAATTTATAAAAGAGAACATTTTTCTAAAAAAGGAAACTAAGTCTTTGAATGAAAGGATTTCTATATTGGATAAAGACATGTTAGTTTTCAAAAACAAATATGAAGATCTTTTGCAAAATGTGACTAAGTTTAATAAAGGAAAAGAAAATTTGAATGCCTTATTATCTTTTCAGAAATTGTCACATGATAATCATGGTATTGGATTTATTGCAAAATCTTCATGTTATAGTAATCCATATAGTTCTTTTATAAAAAGAAAGCCTAAGAAAAATAAGTTTATATGGATTCCTAAGAACTTAAATTTCATGATAAAAATACATATATTGCTTCATACATACATGATATATGTGATTCTTGCAATTATGTATAAGCTAACAGGTGGAAACCAAATTCTAAATGGATTTGGAGTCCTAAAGGTTAGATATGATCTTTTATATTTGGTACCAACTAACGTTTATCTTGCAGGTACCATATAAAAATTTTTTTAAAAAAAGATCAACTATGTATATATGTACTAATATATTTGTTGCAGGGGGAGAACAAAATATTTCTCTATCTGTTATAACCCATTTCTGCAGGGGGAGGAAAAGGTAACATATTTTCTGCAGGGGGAGGACTTGTGCACACAAAGCGTCGTCATCAAAAAGGGGGAGAATGTTGGAACCTATTTCGATGAAGACGTTCATGAAGATCAAATTCATTTGGAGCTCTAACACATGACGAATCAAGAGTCTGACATGATCAAGATGTGCCAAGAAGAGTTGATAGAGTGTGGGTTGTATATGTGGAATAGAATGTAAAAGCCTTGTCACAAACACTCATATCACAGCCTTATTAGTCGACTTACAAAACCTTATAGTCGAATAAACAAGTGTGTAGTCGACTAACCCAGTTTATCAAGTCGACTAATCCTGTGTCCTGAAACAGCCCAACTCTCTGTTTCTGTATTAGTCGACCAGACAGTCATTTATAGTCGACTAATACATTTTCTAGTCGACTATCCCTTGTCCCAAGTCGACTAATAACTGGTCAAGTCGACTATAAAGTAGTTGCAGTCGACTTGAAGTAGTTATTCTGAAACTGTTCTTCCAACGGCCACTGACCTAGTCGACTAATAGCTAAACATAGTCGACTAATAGAAGGAATTTTGCCTAGGTTAGCGACTAACTCCATGGGCAAGTCGACTAATAGGCAGTTCTGACTGTTGGACAGTTTTCATTATCTGGTCTTTTGTGCAACTGTTTTCAACGTTCCTTTGATTCAAATTGCACCTATTAACTCCCTAACTAACCCTAGTCTTCAGCTATAAATAGGGAAGTTATTGCAAAGGCCATTTACCAAGAGTTTTTTTTTAGTTTTCCAAAAAGCCAAAATCTGCAAATCTGAAAAACTGTTTTCTAACTTCAGTCTTCACCAAATTCCAAATTCCATTTGTGAAGTCCTCTGAAGTTTGTCTCCTATACTAGACCTTGTCCACATACACATCTGTACCAAGGCTTATAGGATAAAAGAATTGTAATTCTCAAAGTGTTCATTGTACACGGGAGGCTTCTTGGTTGAAGAGGCAAGTTGTACAAGGTGACCATTGTACACGGGAGGCTTCTTGGTTGTAGAGGCAGTTGTACAAAGATTTTTGTTGACTTGAGTTATTTCAGATCTATAGTTGCCTACAAGAGATAATTCCGCAATTAGTCCTTATCTCAACGATCCAACATATAGGAAGTTGTTGGCCCAAAGGTCCTTCACCTTAGTTTTGATAATGATTAACTTACGAAGTTATGTTACTAATGATCTTGTATTTTTATAGTTTCAGTTATTGCTCAAGATCTTAGTTGGTATTTAGCTTCAACAAAGGATGCAAAATCAATTTTGAAGCTAACACATGTTGATTCAAGAGCTCGCCGTCAAGATCACATATAGTACTTGGATGGAGTCAAGCTCTATGGATCATGTTTGGATCGAGTCATCTTGTAGATGAAGATCGACGAGAAGAATTCGGTTTAGATTTGTTTAGTTTTTTTCTAGATCTTATGTAAGGATAGATAGTCTTGATATGCTCAAGTTCACACACACAAAAGTTCATTAGTTTTGGTTTCAGTTTAACCGTTTCAGATTTTCAAGAATATATCTTTCGTTTTCATGAATAGATAGAATTAAAACAAGTTTACATGTTTATGTGTATATTAGATTTCATCTATATACATTGATGATTCATAATATTTAGAAAAACTTATTTTGATATGTATTTAGTTCATGGTTTAAAGTTTTATTTTTAATAAAACTTATTTTTGGATTTAATGTCAAAAACATAGATATATCATTATATGTGCATTGGATTCTATCCATACACACCATGCTTTAAATGTGGTTTAATATCTTGTTTTTGTAATTATACAAGTTTAGAAAAAATCAGTTTTCCATTTAAAAATTGAGTTTTCAAAAAATACAGTTTTTGGTTTAAGACTAAATTTCTAAGCCTAAAAAATAGTTCAAATAGTTTGTAATATGTGTTGATTTTTGATTGCACATACTTGTACTTCAAATATGTACATGAACTTATTTTTGTAGATTTTATGTGATTTTATGAGATTTTATAGGTGTTTTAATAGTCATCATTTCATGACCTATACTCAATTTATGGGCCTTCTGGAGGTTGGCCAACCGGTCGACCAGACCAGAGCTCAGTGGTCGACGGTGTTGGCCCGGAGGCCTTCCTCTCTAGTTTTGATGATGATTAACTCATGTAGTTATGTTTACTAATAATCTTGTGATTTTAGATTCAGATCATGTAACAAGATATTAGTTGGTGATTACTTCAAAAAGAGGAGTTTGGAAGCTTTCACATGGTGATTCCAGGGCCCGGCATCAAGATCATACATAGCCTTGCTCGTTGGATCACGGCGTTTTTGGATCGGGTCGACTTGAAGATGAAGATCGTCAAGAAGACTTAGGTATTCTAGTTTAGTTTAGTATGTTTTAGATCCATGTGTAAAGATAAGAATAGTTGATATGCTCAAGTGCACAATACACACACGTTTTATGTTTGGATATTGGTTTTTCGGTTTTGGTTTAACCAATATTTGTTTTCATGAATAGTAGATCAAAAAATTTTAATTGGTTTATGTATAGTTGTCTCATTCTATACATGTATGCTTAAACTTCTCAGACAAACTTATTTTGACTTTCCTATTCATGTATTGAAAAATCCAAGTTTGATAAAATACAAGTTTTGGTTTTTGGTAAAAATGATAAGGTACAAAAATAGTTCAAATGGCTTGATATTTGAGTTGAAATTTTTATCACATGTTTATATATCAATGCAAAATGATAAAACTATTTTTGGGGATTGTTAGAAGTTTTTTTAGAATTATTTTAACATGTTTTTCTGACCCAGTTTCTGACCCAGAATTGGCTGACAGGCCAGGTCGGCCGACCGCACGGTCGACCGCACCAGGGCCGGTCGACCGTACGGTCGGCCGACGTGCACAGAGCTGTGCACGTTTGGTAGCACTGTGGGCCGGCCCACCGACCGGTCGACCGGACCAGAGAGCTCTGCTCTCTGTATCTGGGCGGTCGACTGGGCGGTCGACCGGATTGCTCCAACGGTCATATTTTTGACCGTTGGCGGTCGACCGGCTGGTCGACCGCAGGCCTGTCAGGCTGACAGTTCAGCCTAACGGCTAGTTTTCTATTTGGGCTATAAATACCCCATTTCTTGGGGGTTTTGGCTAAGATTTAAAGAGCTAAAATTTCTCTCCTTTCTTGGTGTTTAAAACAAGTTTTCAAAAGGTTTTAGAGCTTCAAAAGATCAATCTTATTTGTTTTAGAGTTTTTGGAAAAATCAAAGAAAATAGAAAATTGGGAGATTTGTTTTGGTTCTTCATTTCTATCTTTTACAAGAGTTTTCCCAAGTATTTTCTTTGAGTTTTTGTTTTCCAAACTCTAGTTTTTCCACACTTGAGCTATCATCTATCCTATTCTATATGATCATTTTATTTGTGGGAAAAGAGATTGTTTGAGGTTGATTGAGCCTCCAAGTTGTACACCCTTGCTTTTGTTGTATCCCTCTTTGGTAGAGGTTGATCGGGTGATTGGTTTGCTCCCTCTTTGGTAGAGGTTGAGGCTTGTGGTTTGCTCCCTCTAGTGAGAGGTGGAGTTTGGTTGTTAACCCTCTTCGGTAGAGGTGTTGGTTTGTTGTTTGGCTACGGGCCTACCCCTCGGTTGTGAGGCGGTGTTTGAGAGAGGAGTTCAGTACTCCCTTGTTGTAAAAATCCTTCTCGGTGAAGGTTCCCTCGGTGGGAGTCCTCGGTGGACAAGATAGTGGATTAGAAATTCTTCTCGGTGAAGGCGGGGACGTAGAGCTAGGGGCTCGAACCTCGGAACATATCCTTGTGTTTGCGTTTGATCCATTGTCTCTCTAACTCCCTCTCTTTTATTTGTGCGTAGCATTATTCATATTGCCATATCATTCATACTTGCTAGCATTTATGCCTTGCATCTTTCATATTGCTATATATCCATTATATACTTGGCTTGTGTTTGTGTGCCTCACTTATACTTAGCCACAAGAGCTTCATATAGCACCTCAACCCTTATCTAGGGGAATCAAGAGGAGTTAGTCCAGAGCCCTTCACGGGAAATTCGGCTACACTTGTTGGTTGTATTAAGTGTGATTGCAAAATTATTTTAGCTTCCGCATTTAGTTTCTAGATTAGCATTATCACCTATTCACCCCCCCTCTAGGTGATTTACAATTGGTATCGGAGCCTACGCTCTTGATACTTAGGTTTAACAACCTATGAGTGAGATCCTTGTTTGCTAATCTTCCATTTGCATTTGCACACTTTTGTTGTTTGCACACATATAGTTTGCACTCATTGATAGTCCTCCTATGTTTGACATTTCTAGACTTGAGATTTGGAAGGTTATGATGAGTTGTCATTTAAAAGCCCTAGGATATAAAGTTCACCTTGCCATTACAAAGGAATCCTTCCTTAGTGATAGCAAGCATATAGAGGCCAATGCTATAGCCCTAGAAGCACTTAGAGCATCACTTCATAAAGATTATTTACATATGTTTGCTCACTATGATTCAGCTTTTGCAGTTTGGAGTATTTTGACTTCTCCTGAGCTACCAAAGATTATCGAAAAGAGAGAAGACTAGAAGAGATGAGTCCGAAGAACATTGCTTCATGGTCCAAGGGAATGACTCCCTTGAGGTACACTCGGACACTCAACTAGATGCTAGTTCTAATTCATATTGCAATGAATGTCTAGAGGCACAAGCTATGAATGATGAACTTGTTAGAAATTGTGAAAATTTGATTTCTAAATACAAAATATTGAAAAATGAGAATCTTGTTTTAAAGAAGAAAAGAAAAATTTGTCATCTAAAATTGAGATTGTTTTGCAAGAGAAGGAAGAGGTTTCTAGTGAATGTGACTCACTTAGATCTCAACTTAATCTTGTTTTAAAAGAAAATGAATTGTTGAAATCTAAAAATGATTGTGATGATGTGTTGAAGAAAAATGAGTTTTTATCTTTAAAAGTTGATGTTGTTTTAAAAGAGAATGTTGCTTTGAAAAATAAAATAATTTCTATTTCAAATGATTTAGATGTGTGTTTAAAGAAAAATGAGTTTTTGAAAAATAAGATTGATTCCCATGTTTGCCATGCTAGGGTAGTTTCACCTAGATCACCCATTGCATGTACCTCTTCTTTTAGGATTAATGATGTTATTTGTTTGCTTAAGAAGAGTGTAGATTGTTTGGGCTTCACTTTGAGCCAATGTGTTGTGGGCCATACACGTTTAGAAACTTTATTTCGAAAGAAACAAGTTCCATCTTTTCATGCACACCCTCCACGGCATACACATGCTCCTCACAGACACCATCACCACATGTATGCTCATGTGTACACTTGTACACATTGTGCACGTAAGGGCCACCTTACTAAATTTTGCTATGATCGTATACATGTTTCTAATTTAGCAAATAAATTTGTTTGGGTTAGGAATGATACTAACCCCCATGGACCCAATAAGATATGGGTACCAAAGACCACCCCTCTTGTATTTGATGTAGGAGTGGGCTCTCGCATGACGTGAGAGTAGAGGTACCTTGGAGTGGATGCGTTCCGAGCTTCATGGAAATCAATTGGATGCATCACTTTAAGAAAAGTTTGGTGGGAGGACCACTTTGTTTTGGAGACATGGAGAAGTTACCTCATAGGTTTTGGTAACGGTCTCTTATTCCTTATTTATTTATGTATGCTTTTCATGTTTATTATATATAACATGTTTTGATGTTTATATGATCATTATGAAAATGTCATGATTATTAGACTCTTGACATGCATGTATAGCCCCTTTTGAGACACCCATATTTAATATGGACTATTATTTTGTGTTCTCACCATTTGTTTAGCTATCATGTTTATCATAGGTTTAATAACATGTGGATTTTCTTAATAATCATGTTTATGTTTATCGTGATGATTTATATCTTGTTTTGATGCTTCATAATTTGAATATATGTTTAAATGTTAGTTTTCATCAAGACTAGATATATATTTGTGCATATAGTGGGCCACAAATAAATCTATATATGTTTGAGCTTGAATGCTTATTTGAACCCATTAGATGTGCTAGTATAGCCTAGTTTTGATGATCCATGCAATTTAAACTTGTATTCCTATTTTTAGATTTGTTTTATGTTCTCATGTTTAAACTTCATGTATATGTCTATCTTGTCCAAACTATTAGATATACATGTATATCCTTTTGAGCCACGTGCCTTCATGCATATACCTTTGTGGACTCGTTGTTTTTGGATATGTATGTATACTTTAATTTGTATAGGACATACATATACCTTGAAGATTAAATAGTTTTGATGAATTTCATGTTTTCGTGTTTTAAGGAATATTGAGTTTAATTGCCAATTTTCATGATTATATGTTTCACATAACACTTGCACACTCACCTCTTTTACAATGTTTCTCAGGATTGTGTTTTCATGAGTATCTTTGAGCTTAATGGATTTTGAGTGTTTTAGTGCCATGTGGATTTCATGTTTCATGAAAAATAATTTTGTTTTAGTCCTTACTTGAAGGATTTCGTACTAGTTTACAAATTTTCCATTTAACTAGTTGCGATATTCTTCATTTTGGTAGAGTTTTCAACACACTTTATTTTTCAAATTTTTTTGAAAACCCCTACCATCCACGGGCGGATGGATGGGAGATCATGCTCATGTATGCTTTATAGTAAAAATCATTTTAACTTGAACATGAATGGGTGGTAGTTATATGATGTATACACTTGATCATTATTGTTGTTTCAATTGGTATCATTGAAATTTTTTCAATTGGTATCAATTTTGATTTTTTCTGTATACTCATATATTTCGTATATGTATGCTTGCATTTCAAAGAATATCAATTTCAATTGGTATCTATTTTTCATACATATATATATGTTTGTGTTTATGCTAAGCTTGAGTTTCAATTTTGTTTCAATTGATTCAATTTTCAATTGGTATCTTATCTCAAGCCTACGCATTGTTTTTGTTGGTATTTCATAAAGGGGGAGAAAATTCGATTTTCATATTTACAATTGGTATTTGTATTTCCACTCCCTAGCTTTATGATAGAAAATAAAAATTTTAAATTGATATCATATACTTAAAAAGAAAAATACTCTCTTTTGATATCAAGATGTTTATTTGAATGTTTTAAAAATTGGTATCTCAAAATTTTGTTTAATAAAAAAATTAAAAATACAAAAGTTTTGATTTGTATCGCTATATGCAAGGAGAGCTTAACATCTCTTCTACATATAGATTCATGATGAGTGTATCTTGTATTGAAGAGCTTGACAATCTCTTCTTTATGTGGTACACGTGTGTAGGGGGAGCTTCACATCTCCTCTTATGCATTGCATAGTGTACGTTATGTGAATTAGGGCTTGTCATCCCTCCTTCATGTAATGTATCTATGTAGGGAAGCTTCACATCTTCCTCTTCATGAATGTATATCGCATATACCATTTGTTGATTGATCTATGTTTACTTTCAATTGGTATCAAGATGCTACTTTGACATATTTTTAATTGATATCTTAATTGATTGTCACCCCTATTTGATTTTATTTTTGTTTTAGACAAAAAGGGGGAGAACATTGTCTTTATTTACCCCTTATTGATGATTGTTTCTTTGTATTAAAAAGGGGGAGAAGATTTTGTTTTGGTTTGGTTTTTACCCCTTTGTTGATGATTGACCAAAAGGGGGAGAAAGATTTTGAGCTTTATATATGCATGTTTATGTTTTGCATATATTAAGTTTAATTTAGTTTAATTTTAATTGGTATCTAGAGCATGTTGTGTTTTTGAACATTTCATTGGATATCTAGAGCCTTTTATTATTTTTGCATTGTCATTCATTGCATATTTATGTTTATTTGTTTTATGCATGAGTTAAAGGGGAGCTTCTTTGAAGCTTAACTTTACTCCATGCATATATAACTCCATGAGTTTTGTCATCATCAAAAAGGGAGAGATTGTTGGCCCAGAGGCCTTCCTCTCTAGTTTTGATGATGATTAACTCATGTAGTTATGTTTACTAATAATCTTGTGATTTTAGTTTCAGATCATGTAACAAGATATTAGTTGGTGATTACTTCAAAAAGAGGAGTTTGGAAGCTTTCACATGGTGATTTCAGGACCCGAGCATCAAGATCATACATAGCCTTGCTCGTTGGATCACGGCGTTTTTGGATCGGGTCGACTTGAAGGTGAAGATCGTCAAGAAGACTTAGGTATCCTAGTTTAGTTTAGTGTATTTTAGATCCATGTGTAAAAATAAGAATAGTTGATATGCTCAAGTGCACAATACACACACATTTTATGTTTGGATATTGGTTTTTCGGTTTTGGTTTAACCAATATTTGTTTTCATGAATAGTAGATCAAAACAAGTTTAACTGGTTTATGTATAGTAGTCTCATTCTATACATGCATGCTTAAACTTCTTAGACAAACTTATTTTGACTTTCCTATTCATGTATTGAAAAATTCAAGTTTGATAAAATACAAGTTTTGGTTTTTGCTAAAAATGATAAGACACAAAAATAGTTCAAATGGCTTGATATTTGAGTTGAAATTTTTATCACATGTTTTTATATATCAATGCAAAATGATAAAACTAATTTTGGAATTTTTAGAAGTTTTTTTAGAAATATTTTAACATGTTTTTCTGACCCAGTTTCTGACCCAGAATTGGCTGACAGGCCAGGTCGGCCGACCGCACGGTCGACCGCACCAAGGGCCGGTCGACCGTACGGTCGACCGACGTGCACAGAGCTGTGCACGTCTGGCAGCACTGTGGCCGGCCGACCGACCGGTCGACCGGACCAGAGAGCTCTGCTCTCTCTATCTGGGCGGTTGACCGGGCGGGTCGACCGGATTGCTCCAACGGTCATATTTTTGACCGTTGGCGGTCGACCGGCCGGTCGACCGCAGGCCTATCAGGCTGACAGTTCAGCCTAACGGCTTGTTTTTTTGTTTGGGCTATAAATACCCCATTTCTTGGGGGTTTTGGCTAAGATTTAAAGAGCTAAAATTTCTCTCCTTTCTTGGTGTTTAAAACAAGTTTTCAAAAGGTTTTAGAGCTTCAAAAGATTAATCTTATTTGTTTTAGAGTTTTTGGAAAAATCAAAGAAAATAGAAAATTGGGAGATTTGTTTTGGTTCTTCATTTCTATCTTTTACAAGAGTTTTCCCAGTATTTTTCTTTGAGTTTTTGTTTTCCAAACTCTAGTTTTTTTCACACTTGAGCTATCATCTATCCTATTCTATAGGATCATTTTATTTGTGAGAAAAGAGATTGTTTGAGGTTGATTGAGCCTCCAAGTTGTACACCCTTGCTTTTGTTGTATCCCTCTTTTGGTAGAGGTTGATCGGGTGATTGGTTTGCTCCCTCTTTGGTAGAGGTTGAGGCTTGTGGTTTGCTCCCTCTAGTGAGAGGTGGAGTTTGGTTGTAACCCTCTTCGGTAGAGGTGTTGGTTGTTGTTTGGCTACGGGCCTACCCCTCGGTTGTGAGGCGGTGTTTGAGAGAGGAGTTCAGTACTCCCTTGTTGTAAAAATCCTTCTCGGTGAAGGTTCCCTCGGTGGGAGTCCTCGGTGGACAAGATAGTGGATTAGAAATCCTTCTCGGTGAAGGCGGCGGGGACGTAGAGCTAGGGGCTCGAACCTCGGAACATATCCTTGTGTTTGCGTTTGATCCATTGTCTCTCTAACTCCCTCTCTTTTATTTGTGCGTAGCATTATTCATATTGCCATATCATTCATACTTGCTAGCATTTGTGCCTTGCATCTTTCATATTGCTATATATCCATTATATGCTTGGCTTGTGTTTGTGTGCCTCACTTATACTTAACCACAAGAGCTTCATATAGCACCTCAACAACCTTATCTAGGGGAATCAAGAGGAGTTAGTCCAGAGCCCTTCACGGGGAATTCGGCTACACTTGTGGTTGTATTAAGTGTGATTGTAAAATTGTTTTAGCTTCCGCATTTAGTTTCTAGATTAGCATTATCACATATTCACCCCACCTCTAGGTAATTTACAGACGGACGGTCGATCGATATGTACAGGAGCTGCACAAGGCCATGCCTATGTGGTCGAACGACCGAACGGTCCACCGACTGGCACTACCCAACTCTCAGGTGTGGCCCGGTCAACCGTACGGTCGACTGGTAGGCCTTTGTGTTGGCCCAAAGGCCCATCACTCTATATTTGATGATGATCAACTCATGTAGTTATAGTACTAATGATCTTGTGTTTAATTAGTGACAGAATTGTTATCAAGATCTTAGTAGGTGTGGAGCTTCAACAAAGGATTTAAAGTCAAGTTTTGGAGCTAGCACCGGTTGATTCACGAGCCTATGCATCAAGACCACATCAAGAGTTGAGCTCGTTGGATCGTGTTTGGACCAAGTCAAAAAGATGAGAAGACTTCAAGTGAAGAGCTTCATGATCAAGACTTGTGTCTAGGTTTGTTTTTAGAAGCTTTGTTTTTAGATAAAATGTAAAGGATAGAATAGTTGGTGGATTGCTCAAGTACATATACACACACACACTCTTGATAGTTTTGTTTTTACAAAAGATCTTTACTTTGGAAAAATACTTTTTGATTTTTGAAATTTCTTATATGCATGTCTTTTATCCAAAACCAAGTTTAGAGCTTAATGTCAAAAACATAGATTTTTCACCATGTTTGTATAGTGGATCATATCCATACACTCTATGCTTCAAATAAGTTTAAATATCTTGCTTTTGTATTTGGTGAAGTTTTGGGAAAAAAGTTTTAGAAAAATCAAGTTTTGGAAAATACTGTTTTTCATTTGAGCCAATTTTTCCAACTTACAAAAATAGTTCAAAACATTTGTAACATGCCTTGATTTTGTGCAAGCATGTTTGTTTATCAAAGTATATTGGTAAAACTATTTTTGTATATTTTCAGTATTTTATGGGATTTTTATGTGAGCCAAAAGACCAAGTTTTTTAATCCCTAGTTCAGACCTGACCTGGCTTCAGCCAGTCGACTAGTCGACCAACCAAGTCGACTAGGGCTGAAGTCGGTCGACCGACTCGGTCGACCGAGTGCACAGACGTGCACGCAAGTTCTGCAGGAGGGTCGGCCGACTGACCCGGTCGACCGTCCAGAGAGCTCTGCTCTCTGGAAAGGCCCCGGCCGACCGCGCGGTCGACCGGACAGAGAGATTGCTCTCTGTATCCTGGCTCGGTCGACTGGCCGGTCGACCGATGGCTTAAACGGTCTGAAATATGACCGTTGGCCGGTCGGCCGGACGGTCGACCGACATGCCTGACAGAACCCCAACGGCTAGTTTTTCTGAGCCTATAAATTTTGGGGTTTGGGCATTGTTTTCACCAAGATTTGGAGAGTATTTTTGAGCCAGTTTTTCCAATCCTTTTTAGAGGTTTTTCTCCACTAAATTGAGAGCTAATACTTCCAATCAAAAGGGGAGTTTTATCAAGAGTGTTTTAAAGAGATTCTTTGAGTTTTCCTCCACCACTCTCATCCTTGTTTTTCTCACAAAACACTTGAGCAACCCATTGAGCTATTCATTCTATAAGAGTGTTTTTGTGAGAGGATTTTAGGTGATCAAGAGTTGTGATCACCAAAGTTCATCTTTGTTCTTTGATGAGGCGGACGTGTGTGTTCGCATTGTTTCGGGTCCTAGTGTGGACTCGGTGTTTCGGGTTCGGGTGCGAACTCCTTATTTGAGGTGCGGCCTCGGTGAGCCGGTGGGCTTGCGGTGTGTACGGGCTAGGGAGTCCGAGAGCTTGTAGGTGTTGCGGCATCGAGGAGTGATCCATTGGGATCGATTATAGTGGATATCCTTCGTGTGTCGAAGGCGGGGATGTAGAGCAAGTATGCTCGAACCTCAAAACAAATCCCTTGTGTTTGCGATTGCTCATTCTCTCTCTCTTTGTCTCTTGTTTATATCTTGCATGCTTTTATTGTGCTTATCCTTGAAAGATTCACCTAAGGGGGGTGAATAGGTGAAGGCTAATCTAATGGTCACTTAATGATGAATGATGCAAAATAATGCGGAAGCTAAAAGCAATTATGACCTAATTAAAACTTTTACACTAAACACTATGTATAACACAAGAGTGTTGCCGAATTCCCCGTGAAGGGCTCTGGACAAACTCCTCTAGATTCCCCTTGAATGGGTTGAGGTGCTGCGTTGGCTCTCTTGATTAAATACAAGTGTTAGTCAACAATCCCAAAGCAAGTATATCAATTAAGCACAATGTATATCAAGCATGTAAAGATTAACACTATAATTAAATGCAAGATATAAAAGAGATAGAGAGAGAATGAGCAATCGCAAACACAAGGGTATGTTTCGAGGTTCGAGCACACTTGCTCTACATCCTCGCCTTCGACACACGAAGGATTTTCACTATGCAAGATCCCAATGGATCTCTCCTCGGTGCCGCAACACCTACAAGCCCTCGGACTCTCTAGTCCCTTACACACCGCAAGCCCACCGGCTCGCCGAGGCCGCACCTCAATCACGGAGTTCGCACCCGAACCCGAAAACACCAAGTCCTCACTAGGACCCAAACAATCGCGAACACAACCGTCCGCCTCCTCAAAGGAACAAAGATGAACTTTGGTGATCACAACTCTTGATCACCTAAAATCCTCTCACTACAACACTCCTATAAGATGAATAGCAATGGATAGCTCAAGTGTTTGTGTGAGAAAACAAGGAAAGAATCTTTGGTGAAAAACTCAAGACAATCTCTTTTACACTCTTGATAAACTCTCCTTTTAATTGGAAGTATTGGCTTTAATTTTGTGGAGAAAAACCTCTGAAAAGAGTGGGAAAAACTGGCTCTAAAAACTTCTCCAAATCTTATAGAAAACAGTCCACAAACCCCCAAATATATAGGCTGTCAAAAACTAGCCGTTGGGGTTCTGACAGGCCTGCCGGTCGACCGCCCGGTCGACCGCCAACGGTCAAAAATCCGACCGTTGGAGCCTCCGGTCGACCCAAAAGAACAGAGAGCACTGCTCTCAGTTCCGGTCGACCGCCCCGGTCGCCCGGCATCCTGCCAGGACAAACGTGCACGTCCGTGCACGTCGGTCGACCGACCCGGTCGACCGACTTCAGGATTAGTCGACTGTATAGTCGACTTGCTGAAGTCAGAACAGAAAAACTGGGATTAAAAGATAGTCTCTTTGGCTCAAATAAAATCCCATAAAATACATAAAAATCTACAAAAATAGTTTAACCAATATACTTTGATATACAAACATGCTTGCACAAAATCAAGGCATGTTATAAAAGATTGGACTATTTTTGTAAGTTGAAAATATTTGGCTCAAGATAAAAACTGTATTTTCCAAAACATGTTTTCTAAACTTTGTTTTTCCAAAACATCTTCAAAATACAAAAACAAGATATTATAATTCATTTTAAGGCATAGTGTGTATGGATATGATCCACTACACAATCAAGATGGAATATCTATGTTTTTGGCATTAAGCTCTAAAAATGGTTTTGGATAAAAGATATGTATACTTGAAAATACCAAAATCCAAATAGTATTTTGTCACAAAGAAAAATCTTTTTCTAAATTAAAAAAATCTTTTATGAAAACAATAAATAAATCAAGAGTGTGTGTGTGTAGTATACTTGAGCAATCCACCAACTATCTGTCCTTTACATTTTAACTAAAACAAAATCTTATAAAAACAAACCTAGACACAAGTCTTGATCTTGAAGTCTTCCCTTGAAGTCTTCTCATCTTCTTGACTTGGTCCAAGCTTGATCCAAAAGCTCCTTGGATCACACCGTACTAGCTCCAAATCTTGATATTTTATCCTTTGTTGAGCTATGCACCTACTAAGATCTTGATAATGAATCTGTCACTAATTAAACACAAGATCATTAGTAAATATAACTTCATGAGTTGATCATCATCAAAACTAGGGTGATAGGCCTTTAGGCCAAGAATCTCCCCCTTTTTGATGATGACAAAACTCATGGAGTTATATATGCATGGATTAAAGTAAAGCTTCAAAGAAGCTCCCCCCTTAACTCATGCATAAACATAAATGATAAGATATGGCAATGAAGCTCCTAAATATGTATGCAATGTATGGAGATAAAACATGAAATCCTTTTTCTCCTAGTTGCAATACAAAACATATATGCATAATTAACAAGGAAGACAAATACTTCTCCCCCTTAAGTAATGAAAACATGCATATAAACTCAAATACTTCTCCCCCTTTTTGTCACTCATCAACAAAGGGTTCAAAGTAAAATCAAATCAAACAAATTTTTCTCCCCCTTTTTGTCATAAACAAAGAGATCAAGAGGGGTAACACAAATCAACAAAATTTTTTTAAATTTTTCTTAAACAAAATTTTAAAGGTATCAGAGCTTTTGTAAAACAAACAAATTTTAAGATACCAAATTGAAAGTAATCATTTTTGTAAAAACATATTGATACCAATTGACATTTAACAAATATGAAGTTGAATCATTTTGATATCAACGGTAAACATAATAATCCAAAATTTTTATTTTTCATCATAAACTTTGTGCCTTTAAAATGTGAACCAATTGTAAGTTAAGCACATGAAAATCATATATATATATGAGAAATAAGTATACCAAGTGAAATTGATACATACATATATAAGAAACAAAATATGAGTATATACCAAAATAAGTTCATATTGATACCAATTGAAACGATTCAATGATACCAATTGACATAACAATGAGATCAAGTGTATATCTCATAACCTACCACCCTTCATATGCACTAGGTAAAAGATTTGTCAATTAAGCTTACAAGGCATAATCGCCCATCCATCCTCCCATAGAAGGTAGGGGTTTTCAAAATTAGGTTTGAAAATATTTTAGTATTGAAAATCACTACCAAAAGAAGAATAATTAACTAGTTAAAGATAATTTTTGAAAAACTAGTTAAAGATCCTTCAAAATACAATAAATCATATGTTTTTCATGAAACAAAACTAAATACACACAATTTACACTCATAGTCTATAAAGCACAAAATATATCCATGAAACTAAGTCATGACAAAATAAGTAAAGTGTGAGTGGTCAAAAGTCATGTAAATAGCATTTTCATAAAAATAGGCAATGAAGCTCAAAAAGATCATGAATCTCATTAAATCAAAAATTTATTTTTATCAAACAAACATGAAGTTTCATTTTTCATTAAAACAAAACACACCTCTAGGTATATGTATGATTTATCCAATCCTAACAATACACATACATATCCCAAACATAAAGAGTCTATTAAATGTATTTGCATGAAGGCAAGAGACTCACGGGTATACATGTATATTTATTAGATTTGAATTAATTAATACATATACATGAAGTAAAGCACAAAAATAGGCAAAAACATGTATAAAAGAGAATCATCAAAACTAGTCTATACATATGCATATAGTGGATACAAATGAGCATGAAGTTCAATTATATATGAATCAATTGTAATTCACTATTTGTATATGTATACATGCAAGTTTGACACATTCTACATCTAAGCATGTAAATACCACATGAAGCACACAAATCATAAAACATGAACATGCTATGAATATTATAAATGAACAAGCATGAACATAAAAAGTAGGAGTTTAGAGATTGATACCAACTCCAAAGCTCTAAATATGGTGGTTGTCCCACCAAAGCTCCTTGATAGTGATGCATCCCAAAAGTATGTCCATCATGTCCAAGTGCATCCACTACCAAGGCACCAATCCTCTCACGTCTTGTGAGAGCCCTCACCTACATCAAAAGCAAAAGGTGGGGGTTTTTGGTACCCATATTTTCTTGGGTCCTTTGGGGTTAGTACTATAAGGAACCCAAAATCTTTTATTAGCAAAATTGAAAGCATTAATCTTATCATAATAAAATTTTACTAAATGGCCTTTGCGGCCACAATGTGTACATACGTACACCTTAGTATGCTTATGTGTAGGAGTGTGATCATGTTGTGCAACATAAGCAAATGCATGGTTATGATGTGCATGAATGTGTGGAGTTTGTTTCTTTGAAAACATTGACTCCAACCTAGAATGATTAAAAGCACAAGAGTTCACAGTTGAACTCAAACCATCCATTTTATTTTTCAAATCTTTAATCTCATTAGTGGTGGCATGTAAAGCATGATGAGATAAAGAATCATTTTTCTTTTTCTTTTGTGAAACAAAATCTTTTTCTTTTTCACAAATTTTTCTTTTCAAAGATTTATTCTCTTGAAAAACTTCTTTTTGTTTTTCCACCAAATCAACTTTCTTTTTCAAAATAGTGTTTCCTTCACATAAATCATTCAATTTTGTGAGCAAGGAAACATTCTCATTTTTCAAAAACTCATTTTCTTTTTCTAAGCATGCAATGTTAGATTTAAATGAATCTTGTTCTATATGCATGCAATCAAGTTTCTTTGTCGAATTTTTATTATCTTTCTTAATCATGTCATATTTTTCAAGCAATAGATGACAAAAAGTAGATAGCTCATCATAGGACATGTCATTATCCTCATCCTCGAATTCGGAAGTTACCTCAAGGGGGTTATCCCCTTGGACCATATAGCACACGTTGGAGGTGTCGCTTCCAACGTCCGAATCACTCCCCGCATAGTATTGATCTTTTTCACCGAGGAGATGAGGGTATTCCAAACTACAAAAGCCGAATCAAAGTTAGAAACTCTAGATAAATAAACATCATCTAGGGTAGACTTTAAAGCATGAAGGGCTTTTGCATTAGCCTCAAAATTCTTACCATCTAAACAATATGCATTATTAGTAGTGGCAAGATAAACATGAATGCCTAAGGCCTTGAGGTACAATGACATCTTAACCTTCCAAATTTAGATGTTAAGAATGTCAAAGGTGGGTGGTGACATGAACTCCATGGTGTGTGTACAAATATTGTGATTAGCCTAAAAATGAGGATCTTTTACTCTACGTTGTTAGACCAAATCAGAGTACCAAGCTCTGATACCAATTGAAAGGTTAACCTAGAGGGGGGGTGAATAGGTGAAGGCTAATCTAATGGTCACTTAATGATGAATGATGCAAAATAATGCGGAAGCTAAAAGCAATTATGACCTAATTAAAACTTTTACACTAAACACTATGTATAACACAAAAGTGTTGCCGAATTCCCCGTGAAGGACTCTGGACAAACTCCTCTAGATTCTCCTTGAATGGATTGAGGTGCCGCGTTGGCTCTCTTGGTTAAATACAAGTGTTAGTCAACAATCCCAAGCAAGTATATCAATTAAGCACAATGTATATCAAGCATGTAAAGATTAACACTATAATTGAATGCAAGATATAAAAGAGATAGAGAGAGAGAATGAGCAATCGCAAACACAAGAGTATGTTTCGAGGTTATAGCACACTTGCTCTACATCCCCGCCTTCGACACACGAAGGATTTCCACTATGCAAGATCCCAATGGATCTCTCCTCGGTGCCGCAACACCTACAAGCCCTCGGACTCTCTAGTCCCTTACACACCGCAAGCCCACCGGCTCGCCGAGGCCGCACCTCAATCACGGAGTTCGCACCCGAACCCGAAAACACCAAGTCCTCACTAGGACCCAAACAATCGCGAACACAACCGTCCGCCTCCTCAAAGGAACAAAGATGAACTTTGGTGATCACAACTCTTGATCACCTAAAATCCTCTCACTACAACACTCCTATAAGATGAATAGCAATGGATAGCTCAAGTGTTTGTGTGAGAAAACAAGGAAAGAATCTTTGGTGAAAAACTCAAGACAATCTCTTTTACACTCTTGATAAACTCTCCTTTTAATTGGAAGTATTGGCTCTAATTTTTTGGAGAAAACCTCTGAAAAGAGTGGGAAAACTGGCTCTAAAAACTTCTCCAAATCTTATAGAAAACAGTCCACAAACCCCAAATATATAGGCTGTCAAAACTAGCCGTTGGGGTTCTGACAGGCCTGTCGGTCGACCGCCCGGTCGACCGCCAACGGTCAAAAATCCGACCGTTGGAGCCTCCGGTTGACCGCCCAGTCGACCCAAAAGAACAGAGAGCACTGCTCTCAGTTCCGGTCGACCGCCCCGGTCGCCCGGCATCCTGCCAGGACAAACGTGCACGTCCGTGCACGTCGGTCGATCGACCTGGTCGACCGACTTCAGGATTAGTCGACTGTATAGTCGACTTGCTGAAGTCAGAACAGAAAAACTAGGATTAAAAGATAGTCTCTTTGGCTCAAATAAAATCCCATAAAATACATAAAAATCTACAAAAATAGTTTAACCAATATACTTTGATATACAAACATGCTTGCACAAAATGAAGGCATGTTATAAAAGATTGGACTATTTTTATAAGATGGAAATATTTGGCTCAAGATAAAAACTGTATTTTTCAAAACATGTTTTCTAAACTTTGTTTTTCCAAAACATCTTCAAAATACAAAAACAAGATATTATAATTCATTTTAAGGCATAGTGTGTATGGATATGATCCACTACACAATCAGATGGAATATCTATGTTTTTGGCATTAAGCTCTAAAAATGGTTTTGGATAAAAGATATGTATACTTGAAATACCAAAATCCAAATAGTATTTTGTCACAAAAAAATCTTTTCTAAATTAAAAAAATCTTTTATGAAAACAATACTAAATCAAGAGTGTGTGAGTATAGTATACTTGAGCAATCCACCAACTATCTATCCTTTACATTTTAACTAAAATAAAATCTTATAAAACAAACCTAGACACAAGTTTTGATCTTGAAGTCTTCCCTTGAAGTCTTCTCATCTTCTTGACTTGGTCCAAGCTTGATCCAAAAGCTCCTTGGATCACACCGTGCTAGCTCCAAATCTTGATATTTTATCCTTTGTTGAGCTATGCACCTACTAAGATCTTGATAATGAATCTGTCACTAATTAAACACAAGATCATTAGTAAATATAACTTCATGAGTTAATCATCATCAAAACTAGGGTGATAGGCCTTTGGGCCAACAATCCTTACATGCTTGATATTCATAGTGTGCTTAATTGTTATACTTGCTTGGATTGTTTGCTAACACTTGTATTTAACCAAGAGAGCCAACGCGGCACCTCAACCCTTATCTAGGGGAATCTAGAGGAGTTTGTCCAGAGCCCTTCACGGGGAATTCGGCAACACTTTTGTGTTATACATGGTGTTTAGTTTAAATAGTTTGTTTAGGTCATAATAGTTTTTACTTTCGCATTATTGACATTAAGTGACCATTAGATTAGCCATCACGTATTCACCCCCCCTCTAGGTGAACTTTCAATTGGTATCAGAGCCAAGTGCTTTGAATTTGGGTCTTACAACTGATAGGTAGTGAAAAATGCATAATTGCCATCATATATACCATCGCATTTGCACATTTATTCATATTATAATGCACAATTATTAATATTTCTTTATTTAATATGTGCAGGCCTCAAATTATCAATTTAATAAAGAATAAAGCTAAAAGAGCCCAAAAGCCCAGATCCAAGCCCATGTTTGAAGCCCAGGTGAAGAAGCGCAAATACAAAGAATCAAAATGCAAATACAAGGGCTAAAAGTTGCAAATATCAGAAATTAGGGTTGGATAGACTTCTATCAAACCCTAAACACCTGCGGGATAAGGATAAAAAGCCAAGATAAAGAGGAATTTCGTGGAGAGAGGATTTGAAGAAATCTGGATTAAGAGTAACTTGATTACCAAGTTATCTCGAAAATCTAGATTAAAAGGCCAGGATCACACTTCTAAAAGCAGAAGCCCACATGGACGGACCAGGAGGGGCCACGCGCCAAAGCGCGTGGCCAGAAGCCACTAAACTGCCGCGGAGGCGCGGCAAAAGCCGCGCATCCGCGGCAGTCTGGATAGAGATGGGTACCAGTTTCTGTTGGCACTTATATCCGGGACTCCTCTACATCCTGCACTATAAATATCCATGCAGTCGCAACAGGGAGGGGCATGCAGAGACGATTAGGGTTTTTCTTTAGCCACTTTTATTTCAAAGTTGTAATTTTTATTTTCATGCTCGTTGTGGAAGAAGAAGGAACTTTGTAATTGGGGATCTCATCTGCAATAAAGGTTACTTTCTTTTGCACATTTAATTCTTGTTATTTTATTTATTTTCTCTGTTTTTATTCTCTTCGATTTTCATCTGTGATCTCGTGTTTTCTTTCTTCTTCTTTTCTTCTAATCAAAAATAAAAAAAAATAATAAATTATAAAAAAGATGATGTCCAACTAATTCTTTGTATGGTTTGCTGATCACTTAAGCAACCCTAGGGCAAGTAGGATTTGAATCGATTGATGACCATCCATCAGAAACCCTAGGTTTAATAATTGTTTTTCTTGAAGATAAAACTGATAACTAGATCTATTAATCTAGGTTGCACAATTAAAGGACTCATCATGACTTCATGCTTAAGAACTAGGACGGCCTAAAGTTAAGATTAATCTTTTCTTAAGCTGTACTTAGATGTTAGGATGAAACTTGTTTAGTTTTTAATAATGGAACTTAGTTATAATCTAGTATCGTATTTTCTTACTTGAATCACTCTTAATAACCTAGGGTAAATCACATTTATCTCAAGATGAAATTCAACATCCAAGACTTGCATAGTGGGTTGTGGTAGTAGATCAGTAAAACCATGCTTTTTAATCCATATTCTCTTCAAATCTAATCTCTTCTGTGTTTACTCAAAGCATACGAGGAATCTGCCGCAAAAGCTTGCATCGCATCCTTCCCTGAGGATCACGACCCGCTCGAGCCCTTGCTACAGCGGATTCGCATTGAGACTAAGACAATCTGAACTCTATTTTTATTCTCAATCAAATTTTGGCGCCGTTGCCGGGGAAGGAACGGCGAGATTTCCTCGTTCTAATCATTCTTTCTTTTCTGTTGCAGGTACAGAGAATAGGAAGCAGAAACAGAACAGCAGAAGACACATATTGCAATCCAGTGCCTCTGCCCTCGAAGGCAGAGCATCTGGACCTACAACTTTGCCGCGTTTCCACGGCAAAAGCCGCGGGTCCGCGGCATTTGTATTTGACTACTGATAGATTTTTCTGCAGGTTGCTCTGCAGTGCAAAATTCTATTTTCTGCTGTATTATTACTTCTCTGTGATCACTCTGCAACTGCTAATAATTAACATTAACCTATTTGTTGAATAAAAAAAAAAAAAATTTTTAGACTCTTGCATTTTAGGGCACGTGTCTATTTTTATTCTTTAATTCTGTTGAAGAGTGCTGGCGACAAGGTACGTTTGCATAAGCATATAGATTAGGAAGCACTCTTGGTTGTTTACCGCTTTCTTGAGTGATTACTTTTCTACCGCTTTACACGTACACTAATCCATCTTAAGGGCATAACCCATAACAAAGATAAGGTGGGGATTTCATCACCCTTCCTTGGCCCACAAATCATACCAGTCACACTCACAACCCTAACCCTAATTAAAACTTGACTAGACGTTGGCCCTAAGGTAACTCGGACTCAATAGGAGATTGACCGAAGAAGGAAAGTTGTTCGAAATTAACCCTTGCCAAATCGGTGTCTAGCGAAGGGATTGAGGGCCGAAAGCCCGAAGAACGGTGGTTATTTAATTAAGGAACGTCTCTGACGGAAAACCTCCCACCGGTCTTGCCCTGAACTGGCCGATTAGCTCGTGGTTGACGTCGACAATAGACCTCCTAAGGACAGTCTAAAGTTAGGAGTCGTCTAGGTCAAGGATAACCCTAGAATAGGATTTTTGTTTGTTTTTCTTTTTCTTTTTGGTTGATTGGGTGAACTTTGGTTGCTAACTGTGCATGCCCGCTTGGTCGAGAGACCCACTTACATCCAGGCTAACTAGAACTAGTTCACCACCCGAGCTCAAGCCCGACTCTCTCATGGCTCAACCGCCATCTCTCCAAGATAGGTTCTATCCCCTTAGAACCTCTATTCCTTCTTGCATCAAGCTGAGTAATGAAGGTGTTGACCCATTTGAGCTTAAGCCACAATATATCAGCACCCTTCCTAAGTTTCATGGACTTGAATCAGAGGATGCATACTTCTTCATAAGGGAATTTGAGGAAGTATGTTTAATGATAAATATGCCTAAGTTGGGAAAAGATGCCATTAAGCTTAGGTTTGTCCCCTTTGCGTTGAAAGATTTAGCAAAGAAATGGCTCTACAGTCTAGAGGTTGGTTCTATAGACACTTGGGACAGTTTCGTCAAGGCCTTCTTGAAGAAATTTTATCCCGTTCACAAGACTGCACTGATTAGGAAGAATATCCTACAGTTTAAGCAAACAGCCAATGAGCCTTTTTGGAAATACTTCGAGCGGTTTAAGGACCTCCTTGCCCAATGTCCCCATCATGGGGTAGAGAAATGGCGACTTTGCCAAGTCATATATGATGGATTAGATTATTCTACTAAGACATTGTTAGAATCCATGTGTCAAGGAGGATTTCTGGAAAAGAATGAAAATGAAGGATGGTCATTGTTTGAGGACTTAGCTGAAAAAGCCATCCAGTGGGACCCTACTCCTGAGAAATCTAGGACTAATGACCCCACTTCTTCAAAAGGAGGTATTCATTCCATTGAGGCCAACATAGCACAAGATGCTAAGTTAGCTGCTGTTATGCGTAGACTAGAGGCTCTTGAAACTAAGGAGCCAGTCTCTGTGAACCAAGTCAGCCCAACATCCTCGGCGGGATGTACTTATTGTCAAGATAGGAACCATGTGTTCGAGGAATGTCCTGTCTTCATCGCGCATCAAAGTCTGCCCGAACATACGAGTGCGGCCTTCACAAGGCCCGCCAACAATCTGCCCGCCAACAATCCATATTCGCCCACCTACAATCCCGGTTGGAGAAACCATCCCAATTTGTCATGGGGCCAAAGTAACAATGATCAAACTAGGCCCAAATTCTCCAACAATTTCCAAAATCCGCCCTATCAAAATCCTCCACCCTCTTTCCAATATTCACAAATGGAAACAAGGCTCTCCAATCTAGAAAGAAAGGTGGACACTATCGTTAAAAGTAATGACACGCTGGCTCAAGTCTTGACTAGGATAGAGATGCAAATGAATCAGCAAGAAAGGCAAAAGGGTACTCTACCTAGTCAACCATTCCCAAACCCTAGGAACTCTAGTCAAGCTCACTTGGCTGAAGAGAATCATATGAGTCAGTGCAATGCGATTCATACATTGCGGTCGGGAAAACAAGTTGATAACCAAGTATCAACACCATTAAGTTCTAAACAAGCATTCAGCTTGCCTGATCCCACTCCATCCCAACTTAATGCCAACAACACGAAAAAAGACAAGTCAGCCGAAGATATGCACAAGCCCATCGCACCCTACCCAAATAGGCTTAAAGATAAGCAATGTGCACAAATGGATAAGGTACGAGAGATTTTTAATCAAGTCAAGATCAATATACCTCTTCTTGATGCAATTCAACAAGTCCCTAAGTATGCCAAGTTTATTAAGGACATGTGCACAAAGAAGAGAAAGACTAATGTGCCCAAGAAGGTTTTTCTAGCCACTAACATTAGTGAGCTATTGTCTAACCAGATCCCTGTCAAGTATAAGGACCCTGGTTGCCCCACCATCTCTTGCACAATAGGTCAAACTGCAATTAAGCATGCACTTCTTGATTTGGGAGCAAGTATCAACTTACTCCCCTTCTCAGTTTACCAACAACTTGGGTTGGGCGAACTTAGTCCGACTAAGGTTACAATCCAATTGGCTGACCGATCCATAAAAATTCCCAAAGGAGAAATTACCGATGTGCTCGTCCAAGTTGGGGAGTTTATCTACCCAGTAGATTTTGTTGTTCTGGAGACTGAACCTGTATCCACTCTTCGGTCTCAAACTCCCGTTATCCTAGGGCGTCCGTTCCTTGCAACTGCAAATGCGATCATAAATTGTAGGAATGGATCCATGAGGTTGACTTTTGGAAACATGACTAAAGAGGTCAATGTCTTCAACCTGGAAAACCAATCTCGTAAGATTAAAGACCAAACATTTGAGGTGAACTTCATCGAGAACATTTGTGAAAAAGAAAGTGAAAATGAGTCTCTATTTCTTGACAAGTTATTTGAGGATAAGTGCGATTTCAGTGATAAGATGACACATGTTGAGGATTATAATTTTAAAGTTCCATTTAAAAAACGAAGATTTGATCTAAGTATCTTCAAAGAGCCAAGCACTGAAATATCGCATGAGAATATAGTTCAAGAAACTCCGATTGACTTAACTTTTGAAAGTCTCTTTGAAGAAGAACTCCTATGTTTAGATACACCGATTAAGGAGATGTTGGTTAATTATTCACTTCCAGAAAAAAGTGTTGATTTAAGTTTTGAGGAGATGTACGGAACTGAGCTAGAATTTCTCGGCAAGGAAGTTCCAACTGAAAGGTGTGATGAATTTTTGAATAATGGAGGTGGACATATGATGAGGAAGAACCTAAAGAAGATGAAACTGGGGGGAGAGAAAGTTAAAACAAAAATGTTGGTCTCCCATTGTGCCTTATAAAGAGAACCCATTGGAATGATGGGAAACGAGCTAGAGGGATGAATCCTAAGCAGCTCTAGGTGAGAGTGATACATGTGTTGTACATATTATGGTATACTATTATTCTTTGCCTCTCTTTACATTTTTCTTCATGCATTCATGCATTTCATACATTGAGGACAATGCATGAGATAAGTGTGGGGGAGGGTTTACTAACATAGAAAAGAAAAAAAAAAATATTTTTCTCTTTATTTGTTCTAACATTTTAAAAAAAACAAAAAAAACAAAAAAAAATTGCTAATAAAAAAAAATGTTATAAAAAGGAAATATTTTGACTTATTTTTTGAAAGAAATCTAAGTTAGTTTTAAGGATTAGGAAAATCATGATTAGGATTTCTAAAAACTTGGTCAAAATAAATAAATTGTTTAATTTTTAGGTATAGGAGAGAAATTGAATAAATAATTAGTCTTGATTTTTACCTTAATGAAATGTGCATACCAAATGCATATCTAGGATTCTAAGACAAAGACCTTGTGCCTCATAAAAAAAAAAAAGGAAGAAAAAAAAAAATCACCAATTAAGCTGATACATGTGCCTCAAGAAGCATAAGTATTCATGCCTAAAGGTGAGTAAATAAAATAAAGTCCTTAGTTTTGGGGCCTAGTTCACTCGAATTTGAGTCCGCGGGGTGTTTTCTCACTTGGTGCCCTAAAGCCAACCGGTTTGGGAGTCATCGACTTTAAGTTCGTTACATGGGTGGATTAGAAAGCCTAAGAAGACTAAGAAATATAATATATGTATTAACACATCTAATAATCAATTAGTTAGGTATGAGGGCCTCAAGAAGCCTTGATACTTATACGAAAGAAAATTAGATGAGTTATACATGCCAAAAAAAAAAATAATAATATATATATATTAACACATCTAATAGTCAATTAGTTAGGTATGAGGGCCTCAAGAAGCCTTGATACTTACACGAAAGAAAATTAGATGATGTTATAAAAATAATAAAGAGGCATGAGAGTCCAAGTTAAGGAATTCCTAGTAAAAACATAAGGATGCATATGATTTTTGGTAACGAAAAAGACTATATTAGAAATTCAATTTTAATTCTTACCTAAAATGGAAAACAATTAACTTTATTAAGACTAAGTTTAAAGAATGAATAAAAATGAGGATCCTAAAACTTATAGACTACTTAGTCTCTTCAATAATAATTCAAATATTTTCCTTTTTATGGATTTTGTGGGTGCAATCCGCTGAAAACCCTCACGAGACAACACTCGTCCTCTAGGGTAACCTAGGGGTTTAACGGCTTGTTGCACATGCTAAGTGCAACCGTGATTCCTACGAAAGTGAGTTAGCTAGGTTAGATTTTTCTCTTCTTTTTGATTTTTACTCGAGGACGAGCAAAAAGATAAGTGTGGGGGTGTGATAGGTAGTGAAAAATGCATAATTGCCATCATATATACCATCGCATTTGCACATTTATTCATATTATAATGCACAATTATTAATATTTCTTTATTTAATATGTGCAGGCCTCAATTATCAATTTAATAAAGAATAAAGCTAAAAGAGCCCAAAAGCCCAGATCCAAGCCCATGTTTGAAGCCCAGGTGAAGAAGCGTAAATACAAAGAATCAAAATGCAAATACAAGGGCTAAAAGTTGCAAATATCAGAAATTAGGGTTGGATAGACTTCTATCAAACCCTAAACACCTGCGGGATAAGGATAAAAAGCCAAGATAAAGAGGAATTTCGTGGAGAGAGGATTTGAAGAAATCTGGATTAAGAGTAACTTGATTACCAAGTTATCTCGAAAATCTAGATTAAAAGGCCAGGATCACACTTCTAAAAGCAGAAGCCCACATGGACGGACCAGGAGGGGCCACGCGCCAAAGCGCGTGGCCAGAAGCCACTAAACTGCCGCGGAGGCGCGGCAAAAGCCGCGCATCCGCGGCAGTCTGGATAGAGATGGGTACCAGTTTCTGTTGGCACTTATATCCGGGACTCCTCTACATCCTGCACTATAAATATCCATGCAGTCGCAACAGGGAGGGGCATGCAGAGACGATTAGGGTTTTTCTTTAGCCACTTTTATTTCAAAGTTGTAATTTTTATTTTCATGCTCGTTGTGAAAGAAGAAGGAACTTTGTAATTGGGGATCTCATCTGCAATAAAGGTTACTTTCTTTTGCACATTTAATTCTTGTTATTTTATTTTATTTTCTCTGTTTTTATTCTCTTCGATTTTCATCTGTGATCTCGTGTTTTCTTTCTTCTTCTTTTCTTCTAATCAAAATAAAAAAAAATAATAAATTATAAAAAAAGATGATGTCCAACTAATTCTTTGTATGGTTTGCTGATCACTTAAGCAACCCTAGGGCAAGTAGGATTTGAATCGATTGATGACCATCCATCAGAAACCCTAGGTTTAATAATTGTTTTTCTTGAAGATAAACTGATAACTAGATCTATTAATCTAGGTTGCACAATTAAAGGACTCATCATGACTTCATGCTTAAGAACTAGGACGGCCTAAAGTTAAGATTAATCTTTTCTTAAGCTGTACTTAGATGTTAGGATGAAACTTGTTTAGTTTTAATAATGGAACTTAGTTATAATCTAGTATCGTATTTTCTTACTTGAATCACTCTTAATAACCTAGGGTAAATCACATTTATCTCAAGATGAAATTCAACATCCAAGACTTGCATAGTGGGTTGTGGTAGTAGATCAGTAAAACCATGCTTTTTAATCCATATTCTCTTCAAATCTAATCTCTTCTGTGTTTACTCAAAGCATACGAGGAATCTGCTGCAAAAGCTTGCATCGCATCCTTCCCTGAGGATCACGACCCGCTCGAGCCCTTGCTACAGCGGATTCGCATTGAGACTAAGACAATCTGAACTCTATTTTTATTCTCAATCAACAACCTAGAGTTAAAGATCCTCATTTTTAGGCTAATCACATTATTTATACACACACCATGGATTTCATGTCACCACCCATGTTTGACATTCTTAACATCCAAATTAGAAGGTGAAGATGTCCTTGTACCTCAAGGCCCTAGGCATTCATGTTTATCTTGCCACTACTAATAATGCATATTGTTTAGATGGTAAGAATTTTAAGGCTAATGCAAAAGCCCTTCATGCTTTAAAGTCAACCCTAAATGATGAATATTTATCTAGGGTTTCTAATATTGATTCGGCTTTTATAGTTTGGAACACCCTCATCTCCCTTGGCGAAAATGAACAATACTATGCGGGGAGCGATTCGGACGTGGAAGCAACACCTCCAACTTGTGCTATATGGTCCAAGGGGATAACCCCCTTGAGGTAACTACCGAATTCGAGGTAGATGAAGATAATGACATGTCATATGATGAGCTCACATCTTTCTGTCAACCATTGCTTGAGAAATATGACATGATTAAGAAAGAAAATAAAAATTGAAAAAGAATTTTGATTGCATGCTTAATGAAAAAGATTCATTAGAAAACAAGATTGCATGCTTAGAAAAAGAAAAGGAAGATTTGAAAAATGAGAATGTTTCCTTATTTTTAAAATTGAATGATTTGTGTGAAGGAAACAATACTTTAAAAAATAAAATTGATTTGGTAAAAAAACAAAAAGAAGTTGTTTTTCAAGAAAATAAGTCTTTAAAAGAAAAATTTGTGAAAAGAAAAAGATTTTGTTTCTAAAAAGAAAAAAAAAATGATTCTTTATCTCATCATGCTTTACATGCCACCACTAATGAGATTAAAGATTTGAAAAATAAAATAGATTGTTTGAGTTCAACTTTGAACTCTTGTGCATTTAACCATACTAGGTTGGAGTCAATATTTTCAAAGAAACAAACTCCACACATTCATGCACAACATCATCATGCATATGCTTATGTTACACGTCATGATCACACTCTTACACATAAGCATCCTAAGGTGTACACATGTACACATTGTGGCCGCAAAGGCCATTTAGCAAAATTTTGTTATGACAAGTTGCATCATTTTAATTTTGCTAATAATAAGAATTTTTGGGTTCCTTACAAGACTAACCCCAAGGACCCAAGAAAATATGGGTACCAAAATCTCCACCTTATGTATTTGATGTAGGTGAGGGCTCTCACAAAACGTGAGAGATTTGGTGCCTTGATGGTGGGTGCATTTGAACTAAAAGGACACATATTTGGAGCACCGCTATCAAGGAATTTTGGTGGGACAACCATCATGTTATGGAACTTTAGAGTTGGTAACGATCTCTAAACTCCTACTTTTTAGGTACATGCTAGTTCATCTATCCTATTCATAGCATGTCCATGTTTTTGATGTGCTTCATGTGGTAATAACATGCTTAGATGTAGTTTTTATCAAAACTTATATTATACATGTATAAATAGTGAGAACAAATTGATTCATATATGTTTGCACTTCATGCTCATTTGTACCCACTATATGCACATGTATAGGCTAGTTTTGATGATTCTTTCATTATACATGCGTTGCCAAATTTTATGATTTTACTTCATGTATATGTATTTTTAATTCAAATCTAATAAATATACATGTATACCCGTGAGTCTCTTGCCTTCATGCAAATACAATTGATAGACTCTTTTATGTTTGGGATATGTATGTGTATTGTTAGGATTGGATAAATCATACATATACCTAGAAGTGTGTTTTGTTTTAATGAAAAATGAATTTTCATGTTTGTTTGATAAAAAATGAATTTTTATGATTTAAAAATGATACTCACACTTTTAGAGCTTCAATGACTATTTTCATAAAAATGCTATTTACATGATCTTTTAACACTCACATCTTCATTTATTAATTCATGACTTAGTTTCATGATTATTTTTGAGTTTTATAGACTATGAGTGTAAAATTTTGTGTATTTAGTATGATTTATGAAAAACATATGATTTAGTTTCATGTTTTTGAGGATCTTTAACTAGTTTTTCAAAAATTAATTTAACTAGTTATTTATTTTTCAATATTTATGAGATATACACATGATCCTTTTATTGTTTCAATTGGTATCATTGAATCGTTTCAATTGGTATCAATTTGACTCTATATTTGTATATACTCATTTTTGTTTTCTTATATATGTATGTATCAATGTCAATTGGTATATACTCATTTTTTTTCATACATATATATGAGTTATTTGTGCTTGAGTTAAAATTGTTTTACATGTTTAAAGCACAAAGTTGTTTATGATAAGAAAATAAAAATTTTAAGAAAAATTCTCAAGATTTGTTATATTGAGAAAATTCAAAATTTTGTTTTATAAGAAAAATCAAAATTTTTGATTTGTAATGCCTATATGCAAGGAGAGCTTAACATCTCTTCTACATATAGATTCATGTTGAGTGATTGTATATTGAGGAGCTTGACAACTCTTCTTTATGTGGTACACGTGTGTAGGGGGAGCTTCATATCTCCTCTTATGCATTACATATTATACGTTATGTGAATTAGGGCTTGTCATCCCTCTTTCATGTAATGTATATGTGTAGGGAAGTTATTTTACCATCTTCCTCTTCATGAATGTATATCACATATAATTCTTGATTGATTTGATTTGACCCCTTATTGATCTCTTTATTTATGCCAAAAAGGGGGCGAAAAATTTGTTGATTGTGTTTTTACCCCTTTGTTGATGATTGACAAAAAGGGGGAGAAAGATTTTGGTCTATATGCATGTTTTGTGAAAAAGGATTGTTTATGCATATATGTTTTGTTTTGCAAATAGAAGAAAAAGAATTAGTTTTGTTTTATGCTTGATTAGCATGTTTATCTCCTAGATTTGCATACATATTTATGAGCATACATTGCATATTTATTTGTCTATTTGAGATGCATGAGTTAAGGGGGAGTTTCTTTGAAGCTTTACTTTAATCCATGCATATATAACTTCATGAGTTTTGTCATCATCAAAAAGGGGGAGATTGTTGGCCCAAAGGCCCATCACTCTAGTTTGATGATGATCAACTCATGTAGTTATAGTACTAATGATCTTGTGTTTAATTAGTGACAGAATTGTTATCAAGATCTTAGTAGGTGTGGAGCTTCAACAAAGGATTTAAAGTCAAGTTTTGGAGCTAGCACCGGTTGATTCACGAGCCTATGCATCAAGACCACATCAAGAGTTAAGCTCGTTGGATCGTGTTTGGACCAAGTCAAGAAGATGAGAAGACTTCAAGTGAAGAGCTTCTTGATCAAGACTTGTGTCTAGGTTTGTTTTTAGAAGATTTGTTTTTAGATAAAATGTAAAGGATAGAATAGTTGGTGGATTGCTCAAGTACATATACACACACACTCTTGATAGTTTGTTTTTACAAAAGATCTTTACTTTGGAAAAATACTTTTGGTTTTGGAATTTCTTATATGCATGTCTTTTATCCAAAACCAAGTTTAGAGCTTAATGTCAAAAACATAGATTTTTCACCATGTTTGTGTAGTGGATCATATCCATACACTCTATGCTTCAAATAAGTTTAAATATCTTGTTTTTGTATTTGGTGAAGTTTTGGAAAACAAGTTTTAGAAAAATCAAGTTTTGGAAAATACTGTTTTCATTTGAGCCAATTTTTTCAACTTACAAAAATAGTTCAAAACATTTGTAACATGCCTTGATTTTGTGCAAGCATGTTTGTTTATCAAAGTATATTGGTAAAACTATTTTTATATATTTTTCAGTATTTTATGGGATTTTTATGTGAGCCAAAAGACCAAGTTTTTAATCCCTAGTTCAGACCTAACCTGGCTTCAGCCAGTCGACTAGTCGACCGACCAAGTTGACTAGGGCTGAAGTCGGTCGACAGACTCGGTCGACCGACGTGCACAGACGTGCACGCCAGTTCTGCAGGAGGGCCGGCCGACCGACCCGGTCGACCGTCCAGAGAGCTCTGCTCTCTGGAAAGGCCCCGGCCGACCGCGCAGTCGACGGGACAAAGAGATTGCTCTCTGTATCCTGGCTCGGTCGACCGGCCGGTCGACCGATGGCTCAAACGGTCTGAAATATGACCGTTGGCCGGTTGGCCGGATGGTCGACCGACAGGCCTGACAGAACCCCAACGGCTAGTTTTTCTGAGCCTATAAATTTGGGGGTTTGGGCATTGTTTTCACCAAGATTTGGAGAGTATTTTTGAGCCAGTTTTTCCAATCCTTTTCAGAGGTTTTTCTCCACTAAATTGAGAGCTAATACTTCCAATCAAAAGGGGAGTTTTATCAAGAGTGTTTTAAAGAGATTCTTTGAGTTTTCCTCCACCACTCTCATCCTTGTTTTTCTCACAAAACACTTGAGCAACCCATTGAGCTATTTATTCTATAGGAGTGTTTTTGTGAGAGAATTTAGGTGATCAAGAGTTGTGATCACCAAAATTCATCTTTGTTCTTTGAGGAGGCGGACGTGTGTGTTCGCATTGTTTCGGGTCCTAGTGTGGACTCGGTGTTTCGGGTTCAGGTGCGAACTCCTTGTTTGAGGTGCGGCCTCGGCGAGCCGGTGGGCTTGCGGTGTGTACGGGCTAGGGAGTCCGAGAGCTTGTAGGTGTTGCGGCACCGAGGAGTGATCCATTGGGATCGATTATAGTGGAAATCCTTCGTGTGTCGAAGGCGGGGATGTAGAGCAAGTGTGCTCGAACCTCAAAACAAATCCCTTGTGTTTGCGATTGCTCACTCTCTCTCTCTCTCTCTCTTTGTCTCTTGTTTATGTCTTGCATGCTTTTATTGTGCTTATCCTTACATGCTTGATATTCATAGTGTGCTTAATTGTTATACTTGCTTGGATTGTTTGCTAACACTTGTATTTAACCAAGAGAGCCAACGCGACATCTCAACCCTTATCTAGGGGAATCTAGAGGAGTTTATCCAGAGCCTTTCACGGGGAATTCGGCAACACTCTTGTGTTATACGTGGTGTTTAGTTAAATAGTTTGTTTAGGTCATAATAGTTTTTACTTCCGCATTATTTAGCATTAAGTGACCATTAGATTAGCCATCACCTATTCACCCCCCTCTAGGTGAACTTTCACTTTGGCCTTGGGCCGGTCGATCGACAGGCATATTTGCCTTTGGTCGGTCGACCGATGGCTCAAACAATGAAAAATCTGACCGTTAGCCGGTCGATCGGGCGGTCGACTGACAGGTCAATTTTGACCTGTTTTGGACCCCAACGGCTATATTTTCAGACCTCTATAAAAATGGGTCTTTGAGGCCAGTTTTTAATAAGAATTTAAAGAGCTAAATTTCTCATCTTTTTAAGTGTTTTCAGCAAGTTTTAAAAGAAGTTTTGAGTCAAAAATTCTTATCTTTATTTTTGTTTTCAAAGTTTTAAAAAATTAAAGAAAATCAAGTCTTTGGGAATTCTATTTGTTCTTCATTTTATATATCTATCAAGAAGTTTTTTCTCAAGTATTTCTTTATTTTTTTTAAAACACTTTGATTTCTCACATACCTTGAGCTGTAAATTCAAAATCTATCAATAGGATCTTTTTATAAGAAAATTATTTGTGATCTCTTTAGATCACCAAGAATTTTTTGTGATCATAGGATCACTAAGTTGTAATCTTTATTTTTTTTGCTTTGGCATTGTGCCTTCTCTCTTGTGTAGAGGTGATTGCGTTTGAGAGAGAGGAGTTGTGTACTCATGGTGTTGAGTTTTGTCAGTTAGGAGTTGTTTAAGTTTAAGATTTACTCTAACTTAGTCTTCATTTTTCTTTTTTTGTTATATGTTTGATTGTTTTTATTTTTGATATTTCTTATGTGATATAGATTATAATTATAGTTTTTCTAATAAATATAATGATTCTTACTTCACCGCGACCCTTTTGACTCGGATATCACCAACCCAATATTTCATAACTTTAACCAACCAAGTATGTCGTATTGATTTTATCTGAATTAACATATGCCCAAATCCTAAGATAATAAACAAGAATGGAACAATCATCATTTCTCCTCTTCACCAAGTCAGTGGGGATACAACTCTCCGAGCGATATGGTCAACCACCTTATAAACAAGCTTCATATACTCCTTATCAAGATCAACCTGTAGCAGAAAAATTTGAGTTAGAAAGAGTCTAGAAGCTTTTCTTGAGGCCGAACGACAAATCCAAAACATGAAAGACTCACGAGCCCATCAAAATTTTCAAATCCAAGAT
The DNA here is from genome assembly GCA_038442645.1 of Agave tequilana. Taxonomy (NCBI): domain Eukaryota; kingdom Viridiplantae; phylum Streptophyta; class Magnoliopsida; order Asparagales; family Asparagaceae; genus Agave; species Agave tequilana. Next base: position 62,915 of record JAVJIF010015378.1, read on the forward strand.
CTTTACTTTTTTCAAGTCCCACAATAATAAGAAGAACTACCGACTTAGAAAAGAGTATGAAATTCATGATTTAGTACCAAAATGATTATATTCAATCCCAAAACGAGTGTCTCCAATCAATTGATAGATTAGAAGAAAATTGAGTCAGTTGGTCAAAACAATTAATGATAAGAATGAGAGAACTCTACCTAGCACATTATTGACATTACCGATTCTCCTAGTCATATTGATAGAAACCAAGAATCATGATATCTTGGAGACTTTAACAAAGATTCAATTCCACCACAACATCTTGAACTTGGCAATCCCAAATCTTGAACAAATTGGTAAGTTTTCACTTCAAAAAATTGAACTTGATTGTGAATGTGACCCCAATCCCCAACTTTGTGATTCAATTTCAATTTTTAAATCTATGTTGACTCTGGTATTCTTACCTTATTTGGACCCAACTCTCGAGCCAACATTAATTCCTATACCTATAGAGCTTGAAGTTGAACCACCTATTTTGAATAATCACATTCTATTGATGGAAAAGAATGTGAATTTTAATTTTTGATTTGAACCAACTTTTGAACTAAATCCGACTCTCGAATCTAAATTGATTTGAGTCATATTCCCTAGTCAGTTATTGGTTCGTTTCTTTATTTCGGAGGCCAAATCATCTATTTCATCGAATCACATTCTTTTATTGGATCAAGGTATAAATGACTCCGAGATGATATTCCAATATTCGTCATATAACTGGGATAATTTTTTAATGTTAGGATCTTACATGATCCTATTCAATTTAGGGATGATAAACATGTAAATAGAAAAGAGGTCATAAAAGGTGGGTTCTTTAAAAATTCATTTACTTAGATTGGACAACAACACTTGGCCCACTCCAACCACCACCCGAACCACTACCTTGAGGTAACATTTTTCATTCTCTCTCTTCTTTTTCATGCACATATGCATTCATTTATACATTGAGGACAATGCATGGATAGGTGTGGGGAGGAAATATTCTAATTATTTCTAATGTAGGCCAATGTTGGATGAGTTGGAAATCCAGCAACTACTTATTGATCATGTTGGTCATCGTTGTTGTTGGGCGAGTCAACCAGCTAGGAGGTGAAAATTTTCTGCCATTGAAGACTGACTACAATGTATATGTTAAAACTCTAGAAACTTTTATAGAGGAAAGAGAAATTGTAAAGGAAACTGAGACATGCTTGGGCGAGTAAATTGATGGAAAAGATATGGGACCAGAACCTGGATTGTGGGTACTTGATTTGAGGTCTGAATTTCCTCTTCTCTTTGTACCACACAAAGAATCAAGGGCTAAAATTACTCATTCAGAAGCTAAAGAAAAATGCTCAGGTATGTATCTGCTAACTTACAAAGCTTTGGATCTAGACAATAGCATGTTTGTTAATAGCTATGTAACATTTGGTTATGTTCTTTATCGTCTCCTAATATTGTAGACCTGATTAACAGTATTATTTTAATCCTAAGCAATTAGGTTATTGTTGTTGCAGCATATTCTGAAATGCGTTCATGGGGTCTTGTAACACTATTGAGTTTAGATGGGATGTTCTCGACAAACAGCACGGTACTGCCTTTAGAATAAGAACTTTTAATTTCCTAAAATATTTTTGAGATGGACATAAACAATGAGCATTTTATTGTTTTAGGTGCACGAGCATTAATCCACCAAACTTAAGTTTGCTGCATATGCTATTATGCATTCATTGTTTCGTTATTAAGTCATGCGAGATATCTCTTGGACCACATTGCTGTGTAAGTTGCATCCAGACATTTGAAAATTTGATTTTTCGAGCATATAGGTCCTCCTGTCTTGGCATTCAAATCCATACAGTAAAGCTGTTCTTATACTTGTCTCACTTTAACATTTTGATTAGTTTACAACAATATTTAGTAATGCATAAAGCTCCGTAAACTTGATGAATACATTGCTGATGTCTAGGAGCAGTTATCTATGGACTAGATATGGTTGATCTTCTGAGACTAGAGGAAATAATACAAAGAGAGAGAAGAGGGAGAAGGGAGATGGAAACATGGAACTAGTACTACAGTGTACTCTTGATTCTAATGTTGTAAATGGATCATAACCACATGTTCCCATGTGCCTCTGTACCACCTAAGTATACCATTTTATCTCTTTTCTTTCAATTTCACATATAGTTTAGCTTATATTTTTCTCTCTGCACATCATAAACTCCACATCTTATGTTTTGGTCTGTATCATATGGATTTTTGCACACTTTTCTTAATTTTTACTTTATCGCACTATCTTATATATAATTAGCTACCAAATTTTCATGTCAGTTTTTTTTCCTACTCATCTGCACCCTTCTGTTTATTAATATCCGAATGCTTGCACACTCAAAAACTGACAGGTTGTCAGGGTCCAGAAGAAATCCCATCCTACTTGTAATGTTGGTCAAGAACCTGGTCTTTACAAGGCAAATCAGATGAGCCAATGTTCTGTATGTTACGGGAGGGGATTGATAGCTCACCGAGATGGGTCTGATACAATGTGAAGCAGCAAAACTATTTGATTGCTTTTATTTATATAGATAGACGCTACACCGGTGTCGCATGCATACATATGTATCCTGTATTTTGTGTTTTGAAGATGCAATATGTGAAATGGCAAGGAAACGCTAACATGTGTAATATGTGGCTCTCGTGGGTTAATAAAATGCCAGACATGTGATGGACAAGGTTCTCTAGTCGGAAGAAACATTGCTCTCATTAGATGGTAAGCAGGATAATTACAATGCTAGATGATCCTGGGATATTTTCTTTGTCACTTCTGGATCGTGATTGGTTAGATAACAGACTTAGGCTTATGCACTCATAACATGCTGCTAATCTTATGTCAATGATTTTAAAACAAAATAAAATAGCAAGTTGGGAACCATAATCTGCTTGCATGTCCGACCTTGGAAATATATATTTTTGCTTCAAAAGCATCCTGAGGTGATCTTTGCTCAATATGTTAGAATGTCCCTGCAATACTCTGCATACTGCCTTGGCTTATGCACGAGTTTGTTTCTTGTTCTCTTCATAAGATATTTCTGTTGTACTCATATAATCAAATCTGATAGCTGATAGCAAATGCAGACGATAGTGGTATGATGCTTCTAGTAAGTAGGATTGGTTACTCTGAAGATGTTATCAAGTAGGTGCATGCTTGTGGCAGCACCAGACAGAAATTCCTAGAATCCGTACATTCAGCTTATCATTGGATTTCTGCAGAAATTTGATCACACAATTATAAATGATGTTTCAAACAAAATATAGAAATTTGGCACAAACATCAATGATGACATGCTGAATCTTGGTGCAGGAGTACACTTTCAAATCTCAAGGTTAGTGCATCGGTTCCTTACGAGGTTTCCACAAATCCGGGGGTCCAGCTCTACAACACGCAGGCGTATCAGTGCACGCCTGCCTATTTCGCCGATTCATATCTGCTCAACAGGTTCTCGTCAGAAGTTATTGCCGACCGCTCTCCCATTACCCCCACGGCAAGGGTCATCGGGGAGCGGCACACAATCTCTGTGGTGCCCATCATACGTATCACCATGTCTCATCGGAACAAGTCCTTCAGCTTCTACATTAAAAGTGAACAGAGAGGTTTACATAAGGGATTATCCCGCGAAATTCTGCTGGGGCCTCTGTTGCTGTTTGGGGTAGTTGAAAGTGTAGTAAATTCCCTACATGTTCTCTGAATTTTACATACGAATCGAGTGAATATTTGAAGATGGGTGCTGCTTCGCATAAATTTCTGTGCAATCTTTTCTGTTATCTTTTTTATGGTCAAGCATTTTATTTCTAATTTGTTTATCATAAATTGTAAGAGGGGTATAATATTGTAATGTTCGAATTGTTTCTTTTTCTTTGATGGAAATATTCTAATTATTTCTAATGCTTGTGTCCTAAACAGAGTAGATTATGAACTGCATTAGGAAACTGGCGATCTAATTATATTACAACTAGGACTGGAATTTTAATTTGCCAAAAACAAATTTTAGTAGGAAACTGAGAAACTAAACATATTACGACTAGGATTAGAATTTTAACTATAGGATTAGTTTCCTTTATATATATGCTGCGCACACAATTAATTCTTCCTACAAATTTTCTCTCCCGTAGCTCAATGGCTGCTGCCACTAGAATCAGAAGCGAGAGCCCAACTGCGAGCACGAAGAAGAGATCGGAGGATGCAAAAATTCTCAGGAGTCAGGCAAGCTTACTGCTTGGGTCCGTCCTGGTTCTACTTTTATTCTTGCTGATTTCTGCCCACTGGAAGGCTCAGAGGGATTATATTGAGCCTGAACCAACAGTCTCAATGAATATTTGGTGAACAAGATTGTCGATGAAGATAAAGAGCAGATGAATTTTATGGTTCGTTCGTTGTTCACATTATTTTTAGATTTTTACGTGATGAAAGCTATTTACGTCCACTTTTCTAGTTCGAGACTAATTTTATTATAATTCTAGACTAATTATATTATTTTCTTTTTAATCCTAAATAGGTTTAATCTTAAATAATTCTTGAATAATTTTATTATTCTTTTTTAATTAGTTCCAATAGAAATTTTCAGATATTTAATTTTATGAGTAACTTTAAAAGGAAACTTTTTTTTCCTAACATTCTTAATAGAATAATATTTCATTATGATTCTAATTATACCGATACTAATTTTATTGTTTCCTTTTCAATTAGATAGATTCTAATAGAAAATATATCTAATTAAATTGTTACATAATACTTGCTTGAGCAAAACTGGGGCTTTGCTTTAGGAGTACTCATTATTATAGATTTATTTATAGATCATACACAAAAACTTGATTTGTTTTCAGGACATTTACAATTTTCTCTTTATGTAATATTTCCAATTTCAAGTTAAAAAAAATAAACAAAACAAAACTAGGTGCCATATGGGCAATTATACTTTGAGTCTAACAAATTCTTCCATCACTGGTTATTACTTCTCAGGACTCAAAAGTATGGACCAAAGCAGACAGTAAAGGTTATCGTCAATGCATCCAAAGTCCACAACAAAGAGAATGTATGATTACATATGATCCTCTTTCATTCTTTTTTCTACTTAATACGCCAAATTTCTGAAATATTTTCTAACTTTAGCAAATTATATTTCAGCGATGCCGCACAAAGCAACAAACGGATATCTTGTAGTTCAGACCAATGGAGGTTTGAATCAAATGAAGATGGGGGTAACACACTTGATCCCATTACAATATTCACGTCTCATTTCCTAAACAAAGCAATTGTGATTAAAAGATTTTAATTACTCGAATGCAGATATGTGACATGGTTGCAGCGGCTAAATTGATGAACGCGACGCTAGTTCTCCCTTATTTAGATCATAGCTCATACTGGATGGATCGCAGGTATGAAATTTTTTGCTACAGCCTGTTTCAGAGAGAATTAATTCTGTATTTTGATCCTGATACAGTTTCAACAATGTTTCTGCAGTGAATTTAAAGACATATTTGATGTAAAGCACTTCGTCAATACTCTGAAAAATGACATTCAGATAGTTGATCGTCTGCCAGCCGAGTATGAAGCAATCAGTGCCTTTGCTGTGAGGCCAGTCTCGTGGTCTAAGGCTTACTATTACAGAAAACTTTCGAAGATTTTGAAGGAGAAGAAGGTTGTCAAGTTCAGTCACACAGATTCTCGACTTTCTAACAATGGTCTTCCATCCCCTATTCAGAAGCTACGCTGCCGAGCATGCTATGAAGCGCTTCGCTTCTCACCTAAAATCAAAGAGCTCGGAAAGATGATCGTTGCCAGGCTGAGAGCTAAAAGCAATCACTATGTTGCTCTTCATTTAAGGTATGAGAAGGACATGCTTGCCTTCACTGGCTGCAATCACGGTCTGACTCCAAACCAAGCAGAAGAGCTGCGACTCATCAGACAAAATGTAGACCATTGGAAGGAGAAAGAGATCGATAGCAAAGAAAGACGGAGACAAGGGCGGTGCCCAATGACTCCTCGAGAGACTGCTGCTTTTCTCAAGGCCATGGGATATCCGAGCACCACAGTCATCTACATTGCAGCAGGAGAGATTTACGGGACAAACAGTATGGATGTTCTCATGGAAGAGTATTCGAACATTTACACGCACCATGATCTAACCACACCTTCCGAGCTTGGGGCAATGAAGGCGTTAAACAACCAGCTCGCCGCTCTGGACTACATCATGTCCCTCAACAGCGATGTTTTCATCTACACTCACAACGGGAACATGGCGAAAGCAGTGCAGGGCCATAGAAGATACCAAGGTTTTCGAAAGACCATTGTACCCGACAGGTATGTTGCACACATCGAACATGTTCATTCTATCTCCACCATCTGTTTGTTGATTCGTGTTGAACTATTTTCTCTGGTTTCTTTTTATAGGAAAAGGTTTGTCGAACTGATTGATCAGCTGGATAACGGTGAGATTGATGAATCGGAGTTTCAAGATGAGGTGAAGCAACACCATGCTCGTATGAATGGGGGTCCTTACGAGAGGCGAGCAGGGGAACATCCAAAGGAAGAAGAGAACTTTTATGCGAATCCTTTGCCTGGTTGCATTTGTGGCAGAAATCAGCCTTTGTGATGATGCCAACATTTTTGTACTCTGTTTATTGCTTTTATTACAATCAAATGATTTTCTCAGTTTATGCCAGTTTGATCTACTGTTCACAATTCTAATAATTCCACCTAATTCACAAAAGAAATATATCAAATTAGTTGCTATCATTTTCAGTTTACAAAATTCTGTTATTGAGTTTGACAGATATCTCCCAAGTAAAAAAGAATTGACATTGTCCTGAAATTTGTTACGTCCATTAATTGCTGTAAGGTAGTTTTTTTTCCTTGAAAGGGAAAATAATAATTATTGTATATATTTCTTTTGCCAAACCACCAAGTTCTGCTGTGATATATACACATGGGATGGGATCATTTATTAAGTTGAGGATCTTCTTCTTCTTTTCTCTCCTTTTCTATTATTTTTCCTTCTTTTTTTTTTACGCGTGACAAACGAATTCTCCAAATTATTAATAACAAACTCAGGACACCTATGGGCCAACGATTTGGTCTCATCCTCAAACACGCTCTTCCCTACCCATTTCTCCTATAAATACCTACAAAATCAGAGACAAAAGGGCTTGAGAGAGAGCGCTTGAGCCAGGTTTTTGTTCTAACTTAGCTTAGATTTTTTAATTTAAATATAAATTTATATTTTGTTTATAGCTTAGTTTAGAGAAAGTTTCATGAGAGAATGAGAAGAAGAATTGTATTTAGAGTGACACTGAGTGCAATTCTCTTCTAAGTGATTTGTATTGTGAGTGATAATCAATATAATGTTCCTCCTCTTTTTCATCATTACTTAAACTAGTATATCGTTTTTTTGTTTCTTCTCTTGTTCTGCAGCACTTTTATTTTGAGGTAAATCTTCTCAAATGGTTCAAGGCAAGCATTCACCCACAATAGGTAAGTTTTCTTTTTTTTTTCATTTCATTTCTTAGTTTAGAAACACGATTTTAAAGCCTACACTTTTTCCTATTTCTTTTCCATTCTTTCTCTTTTAACATAGTTCTTCTTTTAATTAAAATAATAACACCATCTTCTTCGATCTTCTTTTCTCTTCTTCTAACATTAACACTTTTCCTTTCTTTTGAAACTAAGAAGAAATGTTTTAAACCGTTTTAAGTAACTTAAAAAGAATTATTAAAAGCTTCCATCGCAAGTCCCTTCTTGTAGATCACGACCCACATAGCCAATTGTTATAGTGATATAATTGAGCAACCTAGCATGTTTCTAAACTTTACATTTTTTGTGCAGGTTCAAGCTCAATTATTTATTTTTCGTGAAAAATCTGATTTTAGAGAGTATTAAATCTCAAAAATGAGTTTTATTGTTCAAAATATGTAATGGAGTTAATCCACACATATTAGTGCTCAAAAAAGTTTTAAATAAATTATTTTTGTTTGATTTATAAAGTTAAAATTTACTTAAATCAAGTTTTGAAAAATGTAAGAAAAGTTTAACCCTTTTTGACAGCTCTATCAATAGCTTTCGAAAATGGGCACGCGTGCACAAATCTGAGTTTGAGATGAACAATTTTCGACAGCTCCGTGTTTTTCAATAGCGCTTTTCAGTGAACTCAGTTGATTATAGAATTGACTAATTTTGATAGTTGTCTTTATGTTTTTCACTAACTGTCGAAAACAACTTTCAACAGCTCAAAATCTATTTTCGAAAGCATTTTCCAGAAAGTTCAAAGTTTCACAGAACTGATCCATTTTTGACAGTTTTCCCTTTAAAAACTTAGCCCTGTCGAAAGTGCTTTCAATAGCTAATACTTAGCTTTCGAAAATGAACTTCTGAGTTTTAAAATATAGCTGTTTGACCATTACCTATCAAAAATTTTTTACCCATTTTCGACAGCTAGTTGACTTTTCTCTGCTGATTTTTAAAAATATTTTTAATTTGTTTACTATAAATCTAATTGTTTGTTGAGAATTTTTACTCAAGATTACAAAGTTTTGACACCACGTTACACGAATTTTACAGAACCTTTTCATTCCAAATCTCTAAGAGAAAATCCACAAAGTTTATAAAGCCTTTCTTCTCAAATCTTTTTAGTTTCTCACACATAAGCTTGAATCCTCAAATTCTCAATGTATACCTATAGGATTTGTGCTTTTGTGAGAGTTTCACTGATCAAAGGAAGATGACAAATTCGTGTTCTTTGTGTTATTATACCTAGAGTGAGAAAGTTGGTTGTAGGAGTTGAGCCGCCGGTCGATCTTGCTGGATCGTGATTGTACGAATTGAGGCTCCGAGTTGATATTGAGTGATCGTTTTGTAGGAATTGCGGCTCCGAGTTGATCTTGCAGGATCTGAAAAATACACCTAGAGGGGGAGTGAATAGGTGTAGTGCTAACCTAATGACAAATAATGTGGAATTAAAATTTTTACCCTAACACACAATGTATAACCAAGAGTGAGTCCAAATTCCCCGTGAAAGGTCTGGAACTTCTCCTCATGATTCCTCTAAATTATGAGTTGAGATACTTCAATAGCTTTCTTAGTTCAATATAAGTATGAGTACACAAACTATATCAAACATGTATGGATATGAGCAATAATAATAATGCTAGATATAAAGAGAGTAAGAGAGTTGAGAGATTGAGAGATCCAAACGCAAACATAATAATATGTTTTGAGATTCGAGCTACTACTCTACGTCCCCGCCTTCACACAGAAAAATTTCCACTATGTCCACCAAGGACCTTCTACAAAGGGACCTCCACCGAGGAATTACAACAATACAAACCGGTGTACACAATTCCAACTCTCTCACACCTCTACATAAGAAGGTAGGCACAAAGCTAAGCACCTCAACTAGCCTCTTGAAAATCATGCCAAAAACTGGCCAAATGAACCCTTATATAGATGTTCAAAAAACTAGCCGTTAGAGGCAGAACCCAGACCAAACTAGCCAGTCAGTCGACCACCTGGTCGACCGGCCAATGGTCAAATTTCTGACCATTAGGGTGGTTGGTCGACCGCCCAAAGGCACAAAGAGTTTTAACTCTCTGTCGGTCGACCGCTTCGTCAACTGGCCCCCAACAGCTTGTTAAGTTGAGCTATTAGGTCGACCGATCGGTCGATGATCCTTGGTACAGTCGACCGGGCCAAAGTTCTGGGCATATGCACGTTTTTGTGCACGTCGGTCGACCGTCCAGTCGACTGAGCTATGCTTTGGTCGACCGTTCGGTTGGCCGTAAGAAGCCCAAACTCAATTTTTATGGTTAAAAACTAAAACTTTGAAACCCATATAAATTTCAATAAAATCTTATAAATTTTACAAAAATAAGTTCATGTAAATAAATTGATGTACAAATATTTGTGATAAAAAATCAACACATATTACAAACATGTGAACTATATTTGAGGTATAGAAATTAAAGCTTTAAAAAAACTGTATTTTTCAAAACTTAAATTTGAAATAGAAATCCGATTTTTCTACAAACTTATATAAAGGCAAAAATAAGATTTTTGAAACACATTTGAAGCATGATGTGTATGGATATAATCCAATACACATAGTAAATGATATGTACTCGTTTCTGTCAATAAGGACCAAAATAGGTTTTGATAAAAATAAAACTTAAGCACATGAACTAGATACATCAAAGTAAGTTTTTCTAAACATATGAAGTATAAATGCATATGAATGAAATCCAATACACATATAAACCATGTAAACTTTTTTTGATGAAAAATTTATTCATGAAACCGAAAGATGTATACTTGATATATCAAACCAAAAACATAACTCATAAAAATAAGTTTTTCTAAATAATAAAGCTCTAATATGCATAGATAGAATCCAACATATATAAATTAAGAAATTTATTCTATTGAGATGTAAACTATGTAAACATATACTTGAAACTAAAACGATTAAATCGTAAACAAAAACTATTTATCTTGAAAACGATAAATAAACTTGTGTGTGTATATTACTTGAGCATTTCAAAGCTAATCTATCCTTACATAAGATCTAAACAAATCTAGATACAAGTCTTCTTGTCGATCTTCTCTCCAAGACGACTCGATCCAAATACGATCCAAAGAGCTTGACTCCATCTTGAGTACTTGATGCGATCTTGATGCTTGAGCTCTTGAATCAACAAGTTATTTAGCTCCAAATCTTGACTTCATGTCCATTGTAAAAGCTAAACACCAATAATGATCTTGATCTATATCTAAAACTTAATAAATACAAGATCATTAATACTATAACTATATGAGTTAATCATCATCAAAACTAGAGTGATGGGCCTTTGGGCCAACAATCTCCCCCTTTTTAGTGATGACAAAACTCATGGAGTTATATATGCATGGATTAAAAATAAGCTTCATAGAGGCTCCCCCTTAACTCATGCATAGCATAAAACAAACATAAACATATAGATATTCTATAAAGCTCAAATACCAATAGAACGGATATATGCAATAAGAACTTTGGATATCAAAACCATAAAAACATATGCATATAGACATGCATATAGACATGCATAGAACATATATATGCATAAACACAAATAAACATGCAAATATAAACTAAATCATTCTCCCTTTTTTGTCAATAATCAATAAAGAGGCAATATACCTATTGATCACAGATACCAATTGAAAATATAAACATGTATCAATTGAAAATACACCAATTTAAAATAAAATATTTTGATACCAAAAATAATATACCAATTGAAAAACAACATGGATATAAAAAAAAATTATACCAATTGAAAATAAATAATCCATGAAATTAATCTTTTAAATTCTAAACCATTTGGCAATATAGATACCAATTGTAAACATTGACACCAATATGAAAAATATAAGTATTTTATAAAACAAAATATTTTTTTCAAAAAGAGTGAGAGTAAGATACCAATTGAAAATAAAATCAAGAATTTTCTCTCCCTTTTGAAATACCAATAAAATAAATGCATAAGATTGTAAAAGATACCAATTAACATTTAAAACTAAATCAAGCTTAGCATAAAATATTTTATGCTATAAAGTCATATACGTATAAAACATTGTTAATCTAGCACAAGAAATTATATATATATGTATGATCAGAGCAATTGAAATATGGTGCATACATATATATAAGAAAATATGAGTATACAAAAATGAAAATATCTTAAGAATCATGTATAACTCATAACATCCACCCTGTCATGCACATGTTTAAAAAGATATTCATTAAATAACACAAGGCATGGTCGCCTAACCAACCGCACTTATAGGATAAAAGTTTTTAAAAATAATACTTTGAAAATAATTTAGCATAGGTTGAAAGGTATACCAATTGCAAAATAAAGACTAGTTTAAAGTAATTTTGAAAACTAGTATGAAATCCTTCAAGTAAGAAATAAAACATATATATATATATATATATATATATATATATATATATATATATATATATATATATATATATATATATCCATGAAAATATGCTAACTACACAAAGATTGACACATAAAAAACTATGAAGCACATATAGGCTCATGAATCAAAACTATGAATAAACAAAAGATATATCGAGTGTACAAGAATCATGTAATCAACACATGCATGGAGATAAAGTAATGAAGTTCAATCAAAATATATGAAACTCCTTTTTCATAAATATGAAACCATAAAATATGAAAAATTCTATTTTATTAAAAACTAATCAAACTTCAAGGCATATGTATGTTTTGTCATAACTAAAGCATACATATTTATTTCAAATATGAATTGAGTCTATAATGAAGTACAAGGCATATAATGCAAGTGACTTAAGGATAGAAAATGTAAATCATATAGTTTTAAATAAAATTTTCATATTCATGAAGCTAAATGCATGAACTAGGGTGATATAAAACAAATATAAGAATACAAGTATAAATGTAAGAGTCATCAAAACTAGATTATACAAGTACATATAATGAGTATACATGAGCAATAAAGCACCCAAACATAAGAGTCAAGTGTAGCTCACTAATTGTACAAATATGAACACAAGTTTTAATAAAACTTACATCTAAACATGTAATCAAAACATGATATACAAAACAATAAAACATGATAAATAAATAAGTATGGTCATTAGCATAAATGCACGAATTATTAACACTAAGATATACACAATACCTAAATAATATTGAGAACACAAAAGTATAACTCTATATAAATATGAGTGTATCTCAAAGATTATATATGTATATCACAAGTCTAATAATCATTGCATTTAATCCTAATGAGCATGAAAACCAATATATGCTAAAACTCATAACCTAAGAACATGAAAGCATATAAACATAAATAAAGTAAAGATGATAGAGATAGTTACCAAACTGAGTGAATAGTTACCAAACTGAGTGAACTAGTCTTTATATCTCCAAAAACTTGGTGGTCCTCCCATCAAAACTTTTTTGATAGCGATGCATTCAATGTTGTGTTCATTTGAGCTCAAACGCATCCACCACCAAGGCAGCAAGTCTCTCACATCTTGTGAGAACCCATACCTACATCAAAAGTAATAGGAATGAATTTTGGTACCAAACTTTTTGGGGTTCATGGGGGTTAGTATCTCTCCTAAACCAAACATATTTACTTACAAAATTAAAAATATTTATTCTATCATAACAAAATTTTGTAAGATGGCATTTGCAATCACAATGTGCAATATGTATACTCTACCATAAATATGAGTGGTATGTATATGAGCATGGGGTGCATGTGTATGTCGTGAAGGGTATGCATGCACATATGGAGCATGTTTCTTGTGAAACATGGATTCTAATCTCTTGTGGTTCATGACACATTGGCTCAAAGTGAAGCTCAAACATTCTATTCTCTTCTTTAAAACACAAATATCATTGTCAATGTTGGAAGAAGATGTGAAACATGCATGAGAAACAAAATTTTTATCACTAGGAGGTAAAACAATAGAATCATGACAAGAATGGGAAGCAAAATTATTTTTCAAAGAATCTTTCCTAAAGAAATATATTCTAATTCTTTAAAAATCAAAACAATTTTGTTTTTCAAAGAATCATTTTGTTTAAAACAAATTCAAGTCTAGAAGATAAAATATTATTTTTCTCTAAAACAACATCAAATAATTTTTACTTTTCAAAAACTCATTGATCAAGTTGGGTTTTCAATGAACACTTCCATTTGAAACCTCAACCTTCTCTTTTAAAACCAACTCAAGCTTTGAAATCAACAATTCATTTTCTTTCTTTAAATCAAAACTCTTACTTTTCAAAGCTGTGTATTTTAAAGTAATTTTTCACAAAACATAGAGAGCTCTTCATTAAAAGCATGAACATCCATATTATCATGATCATTAGAAGAGCTAGTACAATCATCTAGATGAGTGTCCGAAGTTACCTCAAGGGAGTCATTTTCTTGAACCATGTAGCACGCTTGTTCAGACTCATCTACTATGGGTTCTCTCTCCACATTGTTTGAAGTTTGTCCTTGAGAGAGATCAAAGTGTTCCACACTGCAAAAACGAAATCAGAATGAGAAATTAAAGAAATATGTTCTTTGCTAAGTGTGTGCTTTAGTGCATCCATGGCTTGTGCATAAGCCTTTAAGTACTTGTCATTACCAACATATAATTTTTTGGTAGTGGCAAGGTAAACATTCAATCCTAGGGTTTTGAGGTAAGTACTCATTTTAAATTTTTACATGTTAATGTTGGAAACATCAGACATGAGTGGTGCAAGATAATCCATAAGTGTAAACAAATAAGTGTGCAAAGTAAATAACTAGATTAGCAAAATAAGGATCACTCTAGGTGGTTAAATCGAATATTAGGAGCGTTAGCTCTGATACTAATTGAAAAATACACCTAGAGGGAGGTGAATAAGTGTATTTCTAATCTAATGACAAATAATGCAAAATTAAAACTTTTACCCTAACACACAATGTATAACCAAGAGTGAGTTTGAATTTTCCGTGAAGAGCTCTGAAACTTCTCCTTACGATTCCTCTAGATTATGAGTTGAGGTGCTTCAATAACTCTTTTAGTTCAATATAAGAGTGAGCAAACAAACTATATCAAGCATGTATGAATATGAACAATAATAACAATGCAAGATATAAAGATAGTAGAGAGTTGAGAGATAGAGAGATCCAAATGCGAACACAAGAATATGTTTCGAGGTTCGAGCTACTGCTCTACGTCTCCGCCTTCACACAAAGGATTTCCACTATGTCTACCAAGGACCTTCCACAAAGGGACCTCCACCGAGAAATTACAACAATACAAATCTGAGTACACAACTTCAACTCTCTCACACCTCTACACAAAAGGATATGCTCAAAGACAAGCACAAAGCAGAGAAAGAAATACAACTTAGTGATCACTTAGACCATAACAAGAGTTGGTGATCTCAAAAGACCACAAACAAAATCTCTCACAATACAAAATCCTAGAGGATAGATTTGCAATGAAAAGCTCAAGTATGTAAGTGCACAAAGATTTTGAAAAAGAAAACACAAAGAAAACTCTTGGGAAAACTTTTTGATAGATGAAGAAATTGAAGAACAAAACTTGAATTCCAAAAACTTGATTTTCTTTGATTTTTCAAAACTTTGAAACTAAATAAAGATATAAATTTTGTTACTCAAAACCTTGTTTTAAAAACTTGCTGAAAACTCAGTTGAAGTGGAAAAAATTAGCTCTTGAAAATCTTGCCAAAAACTGGCCAAATGCACCATTTATATAGAGGTTTAGAAACTAGCCGTTAGAAGTAGAACCTAGGACAAACTGGCCTATCGGTCGACCGCTCGGTCGACCGGCCAACAGTCAGATTTCTGACCATTAGGGTTGTCGGTCGACCGCCCCCAAGGCCCAGAGAGTTTTAACTCTCTGTCGGTCGACCGGCCCTCAACAGAAAGTTGGGTTGAGCCAGTAGGTCGACTGGTCGGTCGACCGATCCTTGCTATGGTCGACCAATCGGTCGACTGAGCCAAGGCTCTGGGCATGTGCATGTTTCTATACATGTCGGTCGATCGAGCCATGCTTCGATCGACCAGTCGATCGGCCGTAAGCAGCCCAAACCCAATTTTCAGGGTTAAAAACTTAAACTTTGAAACCTATTTAAATTCCAATAAAACCTTATAAATTTCACAAAAATAAGTTCATGTAAGTAAATTAAAGTACAAATATGTGAGATCAAAAATCAACACATATTACAAACATGTGAACTATTTTTAGGTATAAAATTAAAGTTTTAAACAAAAACTGTATTTTTCAAAACCTAAATTTTGAAATGAAAATCTGATTTTTCTACAAACTTGTATAAATACAAAAACAAGAAATTTGAAAAATATTTGAAGCATAATGTGTATGGATATAATCCAATACACATAGTAAATGATATATACTTGTTTTGTCAATAAAGACCGAAATAAGTTTTGATAAAAATAAAACTTAAACACATAAACTAGATACATCAAAGTAAGTTTTTTTAAACATTTGAAGCATAAATGCATATGAATGAAATCTAATATACATATAAACTATGTAAACTTCTTTTAATGAAATCTATTCATGAAACTGAAAGATGTATACTTGATATATCGAAATCAAAACACATGAATTCATAGAAATAAGTTTTTCTAAACAATAAAGCTCTAATATGTGTAGATAGAATCTAACGCATATATAAACCAAGAAACTTATTCTATTGAGATGTAAACCATGTAAACATATACTTGAAACTAAACAATTAAACCAAAAAAAAGCTATTTATCATGAAACCGATAAATAAACTTGTGTGTGTATATATATTTGAGCATTTCAAAGCTATTTTACCCTTACACAAGATCTAAACAAACATCTAAACAAACCTAGATACAAGTCTTCTTGTCGATCTTCTTCTCCAAGATGGATCGATCCAAACACGATCCAAAGAGCTTGACTTCATCTCAAGTATTTGATGCGATTTTAACGCTTGAGCTCTTGAATCAACACGTGATAACTTCAAATCTTGATTTCTTTTCCATTATAAAGCTAAACACCAATAATGATCTTGATCTATATCTGAAACTTAATAAACACAAGATCATTAGTACTATAACTATATGAGTTAATCATCATCAAAACTAGAGTGATGAGACTTTGGGACAACAAGTTCAAGGTGTAAGCGTTATTTCAGTTTCTCGAACTGGTTATTAGTGTTTATTTCTCCATAGGAGCTGAAGACAAAGACATAGAACAAGTAGATCGAACTTGAGAACAAATCACTTAAATGCGAGTGTTGCTCTTTCTACGCTCCCTATATTGCTTTATCTCTGATTATACTTGCTTATTTTTTAATATTGTTTTTAATTGTATTTAATTATTTTAATTTTTGCATATTTGATTAGCATCACCTATTCACTCTCTATAGGTGATTTTCAATTGATATCAGAGCTGGTGCTCTTGTTTAAGGTTTAACCACCAAATAGTTGATTCTTGTTTAGCTAATCACATACTTGTCATTACACACGTATGGCTTCTCAAGGAGACAACTTCAATGTTAAATTTCACCTAGGTTAAATGGTCTTACTTTCCTATATAGTGTGAGACCACACAAACAATTGGGATATGATGTAACAACCCTTTGAGTAGTAAGCCTACACGTCGACTTACGACTTTGAGGTGTTCATTATATCGGGACTTGGTGAAACTCAGTGAGTTTGATTTTAGGCTTGAGATCGGAGGGTGTGGCGTTCTTGGATACACTTTTGGTCAGTCTTCATGGATTTCTAGAATTATGGATGCGCAGTCAGAAGACTCTTAGATTCAAACCTGTAAGGGGAGATTATTCAAGAGGCAGATTCGGATTAGACTATTGGTACATATGGAGGTTTGAAGATGAACAGTAGGTTGCAGTTGAAGGAGTTATTTGGTGAGATACATCATGCTAAGTACACGGTACATTCAGGCACTAAAAAGATGTGCAAGGACTTGAAGGAACTTATGGTGGAAGAATATAAGAGAGGATGTGGCAAAGTATGTCGCCAACTATTTTACTTGTCAGCAAGTGAAGGCAGAGTATAAGAAGCCAGCAGGCACTCTATAACCTTTACCTATTCCGGAGTGAAAATGGGAGCATATATTTATGGATTTTATTGTGGGCCTACCGAGGACGAAGAAGGGTAATGATTCGATTTGGGTAATCATAGATAGACTCACGAAGTCAGTTCATTTCTTGCTAGTGAAGACCATTTATATAGTGGATATACCTAGGAGGATTTACGTTCAGGAGATTGTCAGACTTTATGGCATATCAATATCTATAGTGTTGGATAGAGGTTCATCTTTTACCTCGAGATATTGAAAGACCTTGTAGAAGGCTTTAGGTGCCCAATTGAATTTAACAGTGCTTAGCACCCACAAACGGATGGTCAGACGGAACAGGTGAATTAGGTATTGGAGGATATGTTGAGGGCGTGCATTCTTGACTTCCAAGGTAGCTGGGAGGAGCACTTACCACTTGTAGAGTTTGCGTACAACAATAGTTGCCACTCTACGACTGGTATGACTCCCTCTAAGGCATTATATGAGAGGGTGAGAATACCCTGACATACATACGTTAAATCTCAGTACAGGAAAATAAATACAATATACACAATAATTCCAGCCTTAATAAGTACAAGAATACCTGCAATGGATCAGTGATCATGATATATATAAAAATAAAGATAAATAAGAAAATAAAGACTGAATAATAAATATACCTATAAATAATAAAGAAAGTGGGTCTCCTAATAATATCCCGGGAATCACCAAGTACTACGATACCTCTCCAACCTAGGCATGCAAACTCAGGGTTGTCAGAAAGTGACCTAGTGAGTGGTGATATGAAGGAAGCAGTAATATATAGTAGTACAACCATAATACTAGATATTATATGTTTAACTACCAGTGATACAATATAATTATGCTAACGATCGGTATAACTAATACAAATATTATATTCACAGTATAACAATAGTAATACCTAGCATGCATGTTATAACAGTGATACTACTACAATCTTATACAACTATATAAGAGGAATATCAATTAATATTGTTGGGAAGGGTCTATTTATATCATCTACCATTATACTACTCGGTTATTATAATCAATAGGAGTCAGACCATTTATATGTTATTATATGGCCTATGATACAATATTTAGTGACATATTAATATAATAACCTTGTTAAGTAACATATATCATCTTTTATTATTTTTCATTTAAAGCTTAAACTCTAGTAAAAATGGTATGATAGTATCATGAATAATATGATTAATATGAACATGTATATATGAAGTACACAGAATAATCATACTAATATGGAGAAACACATGAAACATGAAATACATGAAATGTAGAATATATGTATATGGATAATGTGTCTGTGAAGAATACAAGAAGTGCAAAGTATACATGTAATATGATGGTAGACAAGATAGCAAAAAGTGTAACAAATATAAATGAACAATAACATACATGTATCGAGCATGTTATGTGATTTATATAATAGTAACAATCAGTACCGTCTGGTATTTTAATCAATCTCTTCCAGTATCCCATGCCACTGACAGTTCATACCGGAGCCCGTACTCTAGCCAAATCCATCCAAATATGACATACATGTACCATTATCCGAACGAGAGAGCAACAAAATAACAAGCGTTCCTGTTATCACTATTGTTTATACAATTATATTATATTAATTGAAAACTCAATGGTCAAGAAATTCTAATTAGGTGGGTGTGTCCTGTGCATACCCGAGATCACAACCTTAAATAAGCCCCTCGCTGCTGAGACCAGCCTCAGCCCGCTAAGACATAACAAGTAAGGAGAAACGAGAAATCAGAAGGTAGCCAGCACTACCATGTCCCCTATAGTAGGACTAATATGTATCCATGACATTCACCTAATAAGATCTAGTCAACCGTCAAGTCTCCCAAATCCCATGTTATATTTATTATATTTAATTACAGAGTGTATCAGGAACAATAATAGTGTGTGGTATACGTAACATGATAATAGGACATAGAGCTTTGTTGATATCATGAAACAAGATAACAGAAAGTGAAAAACAAGAGATGCGTGATTCTAGAGGTGGCCCCGTGGCTTAAATCCACGTGGCACTTAGTTCCACACATCGCATATCAACATCACTCATGTCCAGTAATAGGAGTATCATATCATTATCAAGATTACATGATATGCAAGAATATTCATATAACAGTACTACATGACTATGCAAGCAACATTAACTCATACAATAGGAACAGTGATCCGTACGATAGGAATACATGAATGATCCAAATATGTATACAGGTGAATCTATGTAATAGTGAGATACAAATGAAATAATAATATCCAATGTAATGCAGGATCCGTGTAACAAGTCGACAAGTACATACAATAACAGTGTTCAATACAATAAGTATCTACATGTAAAAATAGTATCTCGTGTTTTAGAGTATCCGTGTAACATGGATACTAAAACATGTAAGAATAGTGGTCGTATAACAGTGATACAGTACATGAAATAATATTGTTCAGGAATATGATGTAACAGTGTCTAGTGTATCAGTGGTTAGTCCGGTAAAGTGACAGTGTTAGGATGATTGATATAACGTGGATATATATCAATATATCTACCGATATATCAGTATTTGTTATACCAATTTTATGTTATTATTGTGATCAATATCATAAAGGAATTATATATAATTATTTACTTTCAATCATTACAACTATATTAACAATTATCAATTTATTAATTTCTAATATATTAATAATTTATTTATCTTTTAAATTAAATCATGAATCATAAAATATTATTTTACTAAAAATGTTTAACAAACACACATCCATATATTAATTAATGTGTTGTATCATTTATATGATTTATTAGACGGTAAATACAATTTACATGATGTATTAAATAGTAAATATAACTTAATCAATTAATTTTCATTTAATAAATTAAAGTATAACTTGTAAAAGTAAAAAACTCATATAGTTATTACAAGGATGTAGCTCGTCTTCCTACGATCGCGATGGCTCAAGAAATCGTCCAAATCACACCCCGGATGCTCCAAATATCGCCCGGATGCTCTAGATATCGCCCGAAAACATTAAAACTAAGTTAAATATGCAATAAAAAATCTAAAACATAAATATTCTAAATTATTAGGGGTTTTTATGAAATTATACCTTTATTAAGTTAGATGTTGGTTTGGGTTGTTAATGTGTCGGGTTTGTATCCGATAACCCGACCAAATAATTTATGGGTTAAAGGGTTTTAGGTTAATGGATGTGGGTTAATGGGATAGCTTAGATCCGTTAGAGAGGGAAAAGAATGGAGAAATAGAGAACCGAACAAGGGAGGAAGAAGAGAGGGGGCAGCGGTGGTGGCACGCGGCCAACGACGATGGCCGCTGGTGCGCGCCGGCAGTGACCCACCGGCGGTGCCCAACAGCGGTCCTAGTCGCCGACAGTAGTGGGGAGAGAGAGGGAGTGGGAGGAGGAGAAAGAGAGGAGAAAGAGGAGGGGATGATCGGTGGTGGCTGCGCGGGGCCGGCCTAGTTCTAATTCAAATATGCGCTAAGCCTTAAGTAACCCAAAACAAGCTATAAATCCCAACGGTAATAAATCATGATTACTGCAACATCAAATATAAGCAACCACGCATGATATCATATAAATAAAGACTGGAATAACAACTGGATCTGATATAACAAGAATTAGGAAATAATATGAAGGCAAGAAAGACAAGAATATCAGAATCGAATAGGGAGAAGCTCCAGCTCTTCGCGAAGCGTATGGTCCCAACGAACATCTGAACAATAAAAACAAAGCGTCCAATATCTGGACGTGCAAATCCAGTGCCGTCAGAAAGCGACCTGGTAAGTGTGTGTGTAAAGGGGAGAGCTCGTGCATATAAACAATATGCACAGAATAATAACAAGATAAACTGCAAACGGAAGATAAATATATAACATGAACAACTGAAGGATAACTGCATAACAACATGACTGAAGATAAAAGTCAACTATCACAAATGTAAACTAATAGCTGATGTCAAGATGTGTAACCTAGCATATGTCACTAGTCTGATTGGTTATTATTAACCTACCTAATGTAGTACTTAGCTGTGTCCCATACCACAGCCGTTTTCTCACATATCAAATAAAATTATCATTATTGTAACTGCCTGCCAATGTAGTGCATGTATTTTGAAAGAGTACCGTGCATGCCCGGTACCACGGTCTAACACCCCTGGCACTGAACCAGGACAAGCCGCAAGGCTCTAATAACTGAAGACCACAGCCCCACACGAAAAGACAACTAGTGGGGCGCCGTAATCCGGGCATAACCCTGACAACTGACAACTGAATAGTTAGGTAGCCTGTACTACCTTGATTCCCCATGGTTGGAACCCACAACTCGGTACCATAGTCCTTCCAAAATACACGACATGCATCATCAGGCAATTCCCCCTGTTCCCTGGGTTATGGCGTATTTTCTTAATAAGCAATCAATGTGTTTTAATATGTAATAGTAACTGATATCTCCAGTAACTGCTGATGTCAATACTAGCTGATAATCTGACAACTGACTACTGATATCTGACAACTGAGTAGCTGACAACTAATATCTGACATCTAAATAGGATACTTGAGATATAGCCACTAACACAATAGTGCCACTAACAATGAGTAACTGATATAGATACCTGACAACTATTATAAACTCTGAACACGTCATATGATCACCAACAAATAATCTCACCAATAACTGATAAAGTGATGACTACTATCTGATAACTCTGAAGTACAAGATCATCTATATCAAATAGATCACTATCACAATAACTCAATCTCTATTAACGTAAGTAATCAATAACTAAACATGAAGCACATGGTATATCCTCGAGATCAACAAGTCAATACATACTGAAATCATATCTAAAGAGGAAACATCCTCAAACAACTGCAATCTAGAATAATTCACTCATAAGTCAATATCAACAACTCATCCATACTCAAATGATATAATCAATTGATACATCCAGGAACCCTTGCTTCTGATAATCCAAAACCAGTATGATATCACATATCAAAGTCAAAGGTAAGATATCTACACATCACAATCTAACAAAATCAGTCACATCTAAATACTGATCAATATCCAATATAAATAACATAAATCCAATTCGACCCAAACTCCAACTAAGTCCATATACTGATCCAAGCATCAAGTAATCTAATCTCTTAGTAAAATAACAACATAACAAGTCTGTCATCAATACCTGAATGAATCATCACCTAAGTTATTACCAAATGAAATAATAATAAGTCTAAGAAGTACTCTACATAAAATAAGTCATCTGTCCTCAAATATGATCTGGGCCAACTAACCAGTGGATCGAAATGAGTCACTGTCTAAGGTATATCAAAACTAGGCCAAAGCCAAAAGCGATAAACTACCAATTAAATGATACTGATACAAGCTCCTATCAACTATGTAATTAAAGTGAACAATCATAGATATCTCATGAAGTAATACAAGTAATCAAACTGGTAAAATATAACAGAAAGTTACATGAAATGGTAAGTGTAACATGTAAACGCATACCTACAACGGTAAATAAGAAAATGCATAAGAATGAACACTCACATGAAATGACGCGGTTTTGGAACGGAATCGCCGTCTGGTCTTCACTGCACGAGCCGGTACTTATCTACAGATCATCCCATGGATCGGTCTTCGAACCGCCTATGTTTCGGGTCCACAACGACACGAATCTGGATCGGGTCTCCTGTAGCTGGGTTCGGATCTCACCGAACGGGTCTGAAACGCTGTAACACGCAACCGAACATACAAATAAATATATATACACTTAACACCCACCCGAGCACCCTGACACATACGTGTACGCCCACGTACATGTACAAGTATACACATATATACACCTCTATACATACATATATATACATATACTATATACATACATACATATTATGTATATATACACGTATGCCCATGTTTACACATGAACACACACTCGCGCACACCTCCCTACATGCACACACTAACAAACAATTGAATTTATACCTACATAATGATAATTCATGTACATTACTAAGCACATTTAATTAAACTTTCACATTATTACACTTATACCCCTACACAAATAAATATAGAACTAACCTCAGGGCGATTTGCGGCGCACTGACGGAGGCTCTGGCGGAGGCGTCGGGGGCCGCGGAGGATGTCGTTGGATAGAGCATCTCGCCATGAAGGGCGTGGGTACGTTCGCGCTCGCCAACGGTGATCAACGGTGACCCACGGAGAGATAGAAAATGGCTCGGAGTAAGACGTCTCCCACACATGAAAATCACCCACTTGAATTAATACACATATACCCATTCACTTCAACACTTCAATAAAAGAGAGAAAGTATGTTACCCAAGGGAAAGGAGCTCACGCACAGCCGTGGGTTGTTGGCTATGCGTGGTGGTTGGGCACGGCCACGGGCGTGCTGCCAGGCTTCGCTAAGGAAGAGATGGCGACGCGGTTTCTTCATGGAGGATAGCATAGAGAAGAGATGGAGATGGCACAGGGGAGACTGGTGCCACAGAGCTTGTAAAGGAGAGGAGGGAATTGGCATAGGGGCTGTGCTTGCTGCGGTTGGAGTTGGGAAGAGTGCGGTTGCACGGGAGGGAGCACGATGAGAGGAGGAGCTCTCCGTGGAGATGGGAGACGGCCTGGACTGCCGCTGGATCTGCTGGTCTGCTGGGGGCTCACGGCAGGCTAGGGAGGGCCTCAAGGGGGCTGTTGCGTTGCTGCGCTGCTGCTCGTGGCCTGCACTGGGAGGCTCTAACTACCGGGGAGGAGGAAGCGGCCTGGGTTGCTGCTGTGCGCGGCCAGCAAGGGGGAAAGTGGCTGCTGCACATGGGGAGGTCCGGTGCTGTCAAGGAGGAGTTAAGGGGGAGCTCAGCCATGGCCAGCCAAGCCAGCAGAGGCGCGGAAGGATTGTGCGCGGAGTGGGTCGGGGTGAACGACGCTCCGGTGGGTTGCTGCTGCCGTGCGTGGGGATCATGGCGATGGCGGCTGTAATGGGAAAAGGGAAAAGAAAGGAGTTTAGGTTAAGAATAGGATTATATAGGGAGGTAATTGTGTTGTGGGTTTCGGGTTTGGCCTTGTGAGTTTGGGTCTTGGATTAGATAATGGGTTAAGGGTAACGTGTATAGTTAAATGGGTATGGGCAGAGAGATAGCCTATTGGTTGTGGGTATGGATCAAAGAATAGATTAATGGTTATCAGATATAGGGTATGGATTAGATAATGGGTCTAAGAAAAAAAAAGGTAATGGGTAAGGGTCAAGAGTATAGGATTAAAAGAATACAAATAATAATAATAACAACAACCATATTAATATTATTAGTTAATAATAACACCTAGAATAATTAGCCATAACCACAATAATAATAACATATGTATATGTATCAATAATACTAATTATAACACTAAATAATAATTACTAAAAACAATAATAATATTAATTAACATTAACAAAAATCAATAATAATAATATTCACATTAACTAATATTTATAATGGTAAATTATAACAACAACAAAATTAACAATAATATAATAAACACTAATAATAATACTTACCAGTAAACATAGTAATAAATAAAATAATATTAATAATATTAATAATAATATCTCTACTAATATTAATAAGAAATAATAATAATCATAATGAAATAATAATAGCAATTAATAATAAGATTAATAATAGAAATCATAGTAATAAGTAATTAAAATATAGATATGAAATAATGGTAATAATATATAAAGTCAAATTACCATTTACTATCTCAAAAATTATTTCCATATTTAATAATAATAATAATAATCACAAGAAAGAAAATAATAAATTAAGTTGACTAATAAAAAGCATAACAAAATAATTAGTAAATTAAAATAAATACTTTAGGAAAATAAAATACAGTATTTTTAACTAGGGATCTTACATAATACCCACCTTATAAAAATTTCGTCCCTGAAATTCAATATGGCAGGGAATGACAAAAAGAATTCAAGAATTAAAAAAAAGAAAACAAACAAGCTTCCTCTGCACATCATAAATCCACCATGCCTCCGCTGCGATACTCTGATTCTGCTACCGACTTCAGCAAGGAGTAACCAATCTCAAGAGACAATGTCAAGGAATAGAATCGAAAAAGAGGACGAGAAGCAAGATGAAAATCCGGATCACTCTAAAGAAGAGTAGAAATTAAGGATATCAAAAGATCAAAGATAAGGATTTCCAAAAGAAGGACGGCCAATTCCAAATGGACTGAATATCATAATGAATAGTATATGTATATTGCAGTGTAACTATAACTCATTTCAAGTTAACGGTAAGAACTAGGTCTTTCTTGCGAAACAAAAGTCAAAGATCAGGATCGCAAGTCGAAAACCTAGGCTCTGATACCAAGAAAACCCTGTCACGCCCCGCTTCCCAAAATACGCTGGAGCAGAGACGCGACACGAGTCGGCGACGCATACATGCAAGAAAAATACCTCACGTATACGCGCTAAGCCTTAAGTAACCCGAAACAAGTTATAAATCCCAACTGTAATAAATCATTATTACTGCAATATCACATATAAGCAACCACGCATGATATCAGATAAATAAAGACTGGAATAATAACTGAATCTGATATAACAAGAACCAGAAAATAATATGAAGGTAAGAAAGATAAGAATACTGGAATCGAATAGGGAGAAGCTCCAGCTCTTCGCGATGCGTATGGTCCCAATGAACACCTGAACAATAGAAATAAAGCGTCCAATATCTGGACGTGCAAATCCAGGGTCATCAGAAAGCGACCTGGTGAGTGTGTGTGTAAAGGGGAGAGCTCGTGCATATAAACAATGTGCACAGAATAATAACAAGATAAACTGCAGACAGAAGATAAATAAATATGATAAACAAACAACTGAAGGATAACTGCATAACAACATGAATGAAGATAAAAGTCAACTATCACAAATGTGAACTAATAGCTGATGTCAAGATGTGTAACCTAGCATATGTAACTAATCTGATTGGTTATTATTAACCTAGCTAATGTAGTACTTAGCTGTATCCCATACCACAGCCGTTTTCCCACATATTAAATAAAGTTATCGTTATTGTAACTGCCTGCCAATATAGTGCATGTGTTTTGCAAGAGTACCGTGCATGCCCGGTACTACGATCTAACACCCCTGGCATTGAACCAGGACAAGTCGCAAGGCTCTAATAACTGAAGACCACAGCCCCACCCGAAAAGACAACTAGTGTGGCGCCGTAATCCGGGCATAGCCCTTACAACTGACAACTGAATAGCTAGGTAGCCAGCACTACCTTGGTTCCCCATGGTTGGAACCTACAACTCGGTACCATAATAAGTCCTTCCAAAATACACGACATTCATCATCAGGCAATTATCCCTGTTCCCTACGTTATGGTGTATTTTATTAATAAACAATCAATGTGTTTTAATATGTAATAGTAACTGATATCTCTAATAACTGCTTATGTCAATACTAGCTGATAATCTGACAACTGACTACTGATATCTGACAACTGAGTAGCTGACAACTAATATCTGACATCTAAATAGGATACTTGAGATATAGCCACTAACACAATAGTGCCACTAACAATGAGTAACTGATATAGATACCTGACAACTATTATAAACTCTGAACACGTCATATGATCACCAACAAATAATCTCACCAATAACTGATAAAGTGATGACTACTATCTGATAACTCTGAAGTACAAGATCACCAATATCAAATAAATCACTATCACAATAACTCAATCTCTATTAACTGAAGTAATCAATAACTATACATAAAGCACATGGTATATCCTCGAGATCAACAAGTCAACACATACTAAAATCATATCTAAATAGGAAACATTCTCAAACAACTGCAATCTAGAATAATTCACTCATAAGTCAATACCAACAACTCATCCATACTCAAATGATATAATCAATTGATACATCCAGGAACCCTTGCTTCTGATAATCCAAAACTAGTATGATATCACATATCAAAGTCAAATGTAAGATATCCACACATCTGGTCACAATCCAATAAAATCAGTCACATCTAAATACTGATCAATATCCAATATAAATAATATAAATCCCAGTTCGATCCAAACTCCAACTAAGTCCATATACTGATCCAAACATCAAGTAATCCAATCTCTTAGTAAAGTAACAACATAACAAGTCTGTCATCAATGCCCGAATGAATCATCACCCAAGTTATTACCAAATGAAATAATAACAAGTCTAAAAAGTACTCTATATAAAATAAGTCATCCGTCCTCAAATATGATCTGGGCCAACTAACCAGTGGATCGAAATGAGTCACCGTCTTAAGGTATATCAAAACTAGGCCAAAGCCAAAAGCGATAAACTACCAACACATTAAATGAAACTGATACAAGCTCCTATCAACTATGTAATTAAAGTGAACAATCATAGATATCTCATGAAGTAATACAAGTAATCAAACTGGTAAAATATAACAGAAAGTTACATGAAATGATAAGTGCAACATGTAAACGCATACCGACAATGGTAAATAAGGAAATGCATAAGAATAAACACTCACATGAAATGACGCGGTTTCGGAACCGAATCGCTGTCTGGTCTTCACTGCACGAACCGGTACTGATCTACAGATCATCCCATGGATCAGTCTTCGAACCGCCTATGTATCGGGTCCACAACGGGCACGAATCTGGATCGGATCCGGGTCTCCTATAGCTGGGTTCGGATCTCACCGAACGGGTCTAAAACGTTATAACACGCAACCAAACATACAAATAAATATATATACACTTAACACCCACCAGAAAACCTTGTCACGCCCCGCTTCCCAAAATACGCTGGAGCGGAGACGCGACACGAGTCGGCGACACATATACGCAAGGAAAATACCTCACGTATACGCGCTAAGCCTTATGTAACCTGAAACAAGCTATAAATTCCAACTGTAATAAATCATGATTACTGCAATATCACATATATGTAACCACACATGATATCATATAAATAAAGACTGGAATAATAACTGAATCTCATATAACAAGAACCAGGAAATAATATGAAGGCAAAAAAGATAAGAATACTGGAATCGAATAGGGAGAAGCTCCAGCTCTTCGCGAAGCGTATGGTCCTAATGAACACCTGAACAATAGAAACAAAGCGTCCAATATCCTCAGTGGAGGTTCCCCGTGTGGGAAGTCCTGTGTAGACGAGTTAGTGGAAATTCTTCTGTGTGAAGGCGGGGACGTAGAGCTGTGTGCTCGAACCTCAAAACATATCTCGGTGTTTGCGTTTGATCCACTTTCTCTAACTCTCTCTTTCATTGTGCCTTGCATCATTCATATTGCTCATTCATACTTATATGCTTGGTTGTGTTTGTTTGTGTGCCTCACTTGTGTTTAACCACGAGAGCTTCATATAGCACCTCAACTCTTATTCAGAGGAATCAAGAGGAGTTAGTCCAGAGCCCTTCACCAGGAATTCAGCTACACTCGTTGGTTACACTAAGTGTGTTGCAATTAAGTTTTAATTTTCGCATTATTGTTCATAGATTAGTCGTACACCTATTCACCCCCCTCTAGGTGTACTTTCAATTGGTATCAGAGCCTACGCTCCTGATATTAGGTTTAACCACCTAGGAGTGTGATCTTGGTTTGCTAATCTATCATTTGCATTTGCACACTTATATTGTTTACACACACTCATGGATTGCTTAACACCTCCCATGTTTGATATTTCAAATATTGACATGTGAAAATTTAGGATGAGTATGTACCTAAAAACCCTAGGCTTGCATGTTTTCCTTGCCGCTACCAAGAAATCCTATCTTGATAATAGCAAGCATATAGAGGCCAATGCACAAGCCCTTGAGGCACCTAGAAGCACGCTTAATAAAGAATATCTTTCTATGATTTCTAATTGTGATTCCGCCTTTACAGTGTGGAACACGTTGACCTCCTCCGAGCTTCAAACGCCCAACATAATGGAGAAGGAATCTAGTGAGGATGAATCCGAACAACATTGCTACATGGTCCAAGGGAATGACTCCCTTGAGGTATATTCAGAATCCCAACTAGATGATTGTGCTAGTTCTTCCGGCGATGATCATATTGATGCCGATGCTTTAAATGAAGAACTTTCAATTGTTTGTGAAAAATTGCTTGAAAAATATAATCTTTTGAAAAAGAAGAGTTTTGGAATTAACAAAGAAAATGAAAACTTGTGTTCAAAACTAGATTTGATTTTGCAAGAGAAAGTGGAGATTTCTAATGAAAGGGATTCATTGAAATCCAAACTTGACCTTGCCCTAAAGAAAAATGAGATTCTGAAAAATAGAAATGATTGTAATGAAGTTTTAAAGAAAATAAAGTTATATCTTCAAAACTTAATTTTGTTGTAAAAGAGAATGATTCTTTGAAAATAAAAATTGCTTCAATTTCAAAGGATTTGGATTTGTTTTCAAAGAAAAATACTATTTTGCAGAATGATTTAGACACACATGTTTGCCATGCTAGTGTAACTTCTTCATCTAGCTTACCTATTGCATGCACCTTTTCTATAATTGAAAATGATATATCTATGCTTAAGAAGAGTGTTGATTGTTTGGGCTCTACTTTGAGCCAATGTGCTTTGAACATCTCATGTTTGGAATTTATGTTTCGAAAGAAATAAATTCCTTCTATGCATGCATACAAATCACGGCATACACATGCTTCCCATGTTCACACCCATAACACGATGTATGCTCATGTATACACATGTACACATTGTGGACGTAATGGCCACCTTGCTAAATTTTGCTATGATGAGATATATGATTCAAATTTAGCAACTAAATTTGTTTGGGTTAGGAAAGGAGCTAACCCTCATGGACCCAAAAGAGTGTGGGTACCAAAGACCACCCTTATTTTATTTGATGTAGGTGTGGGCTCTCACATGACGTGAGAGTGATGGTGCCTTGAGGTGGATGCGTTTCGAGCCTAAAGATGACAATTTTGGATGCATCACTTTCAAGGGGAGTATGGTGGGAGGACCACCTTGTTTTGGAGACATAGAGATGTGCCCTCTTGGTTTTGGTAACAATCTCTAACTCCCATTTATGTTTACATACTGTCATATTATTCATTTTTAGCATGTTTTGATGTTTCATAATTAATATGATAAATGCAATGATTATTAGACTTGTGATATGCATGATTAGTATTTGGGACACCCATGTTTATATGGATTTATAATTTGTGTTCTCACTTTAGTTTAACTAATGTGTATGTCATAGTTCTAACACGTGCATTTACATAATGATCATATGAGTTTTGTTTTGATTTCTATGCTTCATATTTTGACTACATGTTTAGATGTTAGTTTTCATTAAAACTTGGATATATATACTTGTACAACTAGTGAGCCACAAATAGATTATTATATATTTGTGCTTGAATGTTTATTTGTACTCGTTAGATGTACTAGTATAGCCTAGTTTTGATGATTCATACATTTTGACTTGTATTCCCATTTTTTTCATGTTTTTCATGTTTATGTTTAGACTTCATGTATATGTCATTTTGTCTAAACTATTAGTTATACATATACATCCTTGAGCCACTTGCCTTCATGCATATACTTTTATAGACTCATTTATTTTTGGATATGTATGTATACTTTAGTTTGTACAAGACATACATATACCTTGAAGGATTTCTTATTTTGATGTCTTTCATGTTTTAAGGAATTTCATTATAAGCTTGATTGCCTATTTTCATGACTGTCTTTCACAAAACTTGTACACTCATATTATTTGATGTTTTCTCATGATTCTGTTTTCATAAGTATTATATGTGCTATATAGATTTTGAGTGACATTGGTTTAGTGATTTTCATATTTATGAAATATATTTTTGTTTTTATTTTACTTGAAGGATTTCGTACTAGTTTTCAAAATTTTCATATAACTAGTTCATATTCTTCATATTGGTAGAGTTTTTCAAACATACTATATTTTCAAACTTATTTTTGAAAACCCCTACCCATCCAAGTGCGGTTGGCTGGGCGACCATGCCTTGTATGCTTATTATTGAAAATCTATTTAAAACATGTGTATGAAATAGGTGGTAAGAAGTACGAGTTATACACTTGATCTTATTTTATTTTCAATTGATATCATTGTATCTTTTCAATTGGTATCACTATTGACATTCTTTTTGTATACTCATATTTGTTTTTATATATGTACACTTACACTTCAAATAGTTTCAATTCCGATTGGTATTTAATTTCCCATACATATATACATATTTTATTTGTGCTTACTATATCTCTATATCATTGAGCACAAATTTTGGTTATGCTAAGCTTGATTTCTTAAATGACAATTATATTTCAATTGATTATTTTTCAATTGGTATCTTATACAAGCTTATGCATCATTTTATTTGATATTTCATAAAGGAGAGAAAATTCATATTTCACCTTTCAAATGGTTTTGTTTACCTTTGGTATTATACTCCGACACTTTATGATTGAAAATTTTATATTGATTTTAATTTGGTATCATACGCTCTTAATGAAAAATATCTTCAATTGGTTTATGTTTTTCAAATTGGTATCAAAAGTGTAAAATATTTTCAATTGGTACTAATTTTACAATTGGTATCAAGATTACCTATATGTTTACATCTTTCAATTGATATCAAAATTTTGGTTGGTTTCTTCAAAAAAATTTTATGTACTTTCAATTGGTACTTTCTATTAGTATCTTCAAGTTTGGTTTTCAATGTCTTATTTACTTTCAATCACTTTCAGTATGTTAAAGATCGGTATTCTTCAAAAAAAATTTTGGTTTACCTATTAGTTTATTTTTAATTGGTATCATGATGCACTAAATTGACATATTTTTTAAATTGGTATCATAATATTTTGATTTGATTTCACCCCTTGATGATTTTTGTTTCGGACAAAAAGGGGGAGAACATTGTTTTATTATTTTCTTTGACCCCTTTGTTGATGATTGACAAAAAGGGAGAGAAGGATTTGAGTATATATGCATGTTTATATCACAGTTTGTGAGAGTTTGTTTTATGTTTTGTTGATATTGGTATCAAAAGCATGGATATTTGTATCAAGAACATAGTTTGTTGATTTGTTTTATTGATATCAAGAACTTTTATTAAAATTTTTATTGTTGGTATCAAGAGCTTTTATTGGTTATCTTTCAATTGGTATCAAGAGCTTTTATTAAAAGTTTTATTATTGATATCAAGAGCTTTTATTGATTAGCTTTCAATTGAAATTTTTATTGGTATCAAGAGCAATTATTTAAGGAACATGTGTAAAGTCACCTAGAGGGGGATGAATAGGTGATGGCTAATCTAATGGTCGCTAAATGCGGAATTAAAAACTATTTAATGCAAACTAAAACTACTTACACTAAACACCACGTATAACACAAGAGTGTAGCCGGATTCCCCGTGAAGGGCTCTGGACTAACTCCTCAAGATTCCTCTAAATAAGAGTTGAGGTGCCGCGTTGGCTCTCTTGGTTAAATACAAGTGTTAGCAAATACACCCCAAGCATATAACAATTAAGCACAATATGAATATCAAGCATGTAAAGATAAAGACAATAATAGCATGCAAAATATAAAGACAAAGAGATAGAGAGTGAGCAATCGCAAACACGGGAGATTTGTTTCAAGGTTTGAGCACACTTGCTCTACATCCCCGCCTTCATACTTGAAGGATTTTCACTAGAATCGATCCCACCGGATCACTCGGTGCCGCAACACCTATAAGGAGTTCCCACTAGAACTCTTGGACTCTCTAGTCCCGTACACACCGCAAGCCCACAAGCTCCCCGAGGCCGCACCTCAAACACCGAGTTCACACATGAACTCGAAACACCGCGAACCCGTAAGTCCGCCTCCTCAAAGTACAAGAAAGATCTCTTGGTGATCTAAACACTTTGATCACCAATAAAAACTCTCACAACAAATCCCTATAGGTAGATATAGTAATGGATAGCTCAAGTGTTGTGTGAGAAAACAAGGATTGAAATGGTGGAGGAAAACTCAAGAAATTCACTTTTAAAACACTCTTGATAAAACTCCCTTTTGATTGGAAATATTTGCTCTCAATTTAGTGGAGAAAACCTCTTAATAGAGTAAGAAAAACTGGCTTAAAAACTCTCCAAAAATCTTATATAAAACAGCCCCCAAATTCCCCAATTTATAGAGTTAAAAAAAACTAGCCGTATGAGCCAGGTTGGCCTGTCGGTCGACCGCCCGGTCGATCGGCCAAAGGTCAGAAATCTGACCGTTGTGCCAGCGGTCGTCTGACTGTTATGCCAGCGGTCGACCAGCCGGTCGACCGTGGCCTGGATACAGAGAGCAGACTCTCTGTCCGGTCGACCGGCCCGGTCGATCGGGGCCTTTCCAGAGAGCAGAGCTCTCTGGATGATCAACCGTCCCGGTCGACCGGCCCTCCAGCCAGACTGGCGTGCACGTCTGTGCACGTCGGTCGACCGACTTCAAGCTTCTGTCGACCGTCCCGGTCGACCGGCTGAAGCCAGGACAGGAATTCTAGGATTAAAAACATGGTCATTTTGGCTCAAATAAAATCCCATAAAATTACCAAAAATCTACAAAAATAGTTTTAACATTATACTTTGATAATCAAACATGCTTGAACAAAATCAAGACATGTTACAAACAATTTGAACTATTTTTGTAACTTGAAATTTTTGGCTAAAAACGAAAACTGTATTTTTCCAAAATTGGTTTTTCCAAAACTTCTCCAAATACAAAAACAAGATATTCAAACAACTTTTAAAGCATAGAGTGTATGGATATAATCCACTACACATACATGGTAAAATATCTATGTTTTTGACAATAAGCACTAAACATGGTTTTGGTTAAATATATGTAAACATTGAATACCAAAAACCAAACCGGTATTTTTCTAAAAGGAAACTCTTTTGTATTTTTCGAAAATAAAAATTATTTTATGAAAACTCATCTAAATCAAGAGAGTGTGTGTGTGTATATGGTATACTTGAGCAATCCACCAACTATTCTATCCTTTACATTTTAACTAAAACAAAATCTTATAAAAACAAACCTAGACACAAGTCTTGATCTTGAAGTCTTCACTTGAAGTCTTCTTCTCCTTCTTGACTTGGTCCAAACATGATCCAAAGAGCTATACTCCTCTTGAGTACTTGATGTGGTCTTGATGCACAAGCTCTTGAATCAAACCGTGCTAGCTCCAAAACTTGACTTTAAATCTTTTGTTGAAGCTACACACCTACTAAGATCTTGATCACAAATCTGAAACTAATTAAACACAAGATCATTAGTACTATAACTACATGAGTTGATCATCATCAAAACTAGAGTGATGGGCCTTTGGGCCAACAATCTCCCCTTTTTGATGATGACAAAACTCATGAAGTTATATATGCATGGATTAAAGTAAAGCTTCAAAGAAGCTCCCCCTTAACTCATGCATCACAATAGACAAATAAATATGGCAATGAAGCACATAAACATGTATGCAAATATAAGGAGATAAACATGCCAATCAAGCATAAAACTCATCAAATTCTTTTTCTCCTATTTGTAAAACAAAAACATATATGCATAAACATAAATCCTTCTCCCCCTTTATTAATAAAGCAAGGAAAACATGCATATATATATATATACCAAATACTTCTCCCCCTTTTTGTCAATCATCAACAAAGGGGTTAAAGTAAAAATAAATCAATAAAAGAATATATGCGATATACATTCATGAAGAGGAAGACGCTAAGTTAACTTCCCTACATATATGCATTACATGAAGAAGGGATGACAAGCCCTAACTCACATAATGCATAATATGCAATGCATAAGAGGAGATGTGAAGCTCCCCCTACACACGTGTACCGCATAAAGAAGAGTTGTCAAGCTCCTCAATATAAGATAAACTCAACATGAATCTATATGTAGAAGAGATGTTAAGCTCCCCTTGCATATAGGCAATACAAATCAAAAACTTTTAAAGATTCCACTTGTAAACAATCAAATTTTAAGATACCAAATTGTAAATAAACATTACGAATTTTGAATTTTTTCAAATAGATAATACATATTGATACCAATTGTAAATTTACAATAAATTTGAAATTGAAGCATATTGATACCAATTGAAAACAATGCATAAGCTTATTAAAATGTCAATCGAGATACCAATTGAAAAGAAAGTTTAAAGTAAGCTTAGCATAAACTTTGTGCTTTAAATATATAAACCAATTGTAAATCAAGCACACGAGAATCATATATATGTATGAGAAATAATAATATCAATAGAGATTGATATAAGTTGAAATTGAAAACATACATATATATAAACAAGATTATGAGTATACAAAAATATATCAATTTGATACCAAAAGAAATTATGATACCAAATTGAAGTTATGAAGTGAAATTAGTGTATATCTCATAAACTACCACCCTTTATATGCACAGGATAAAAGATTTTTAATAAGGCTTACAAGGCATACTCGCCCATCCGTCCGCCCAAAATGGGGGTTGGTAGGGGTTTTCAAAAATAGAGTTTGAAAAATATTTTTATAGTGAAAAATACTACCAAATGAAGAACAATAACTAGTTATATTAAATTTTGAAAAACTAGTTAAAGATCCTTCAAAACATGAATCCAAATATAAATATATCCATGAAGCATACTAAATGCATAAGAATCGACACTCGAAATCTATAAGGCTCAAAAAGAATCATGAAACATAGTCATGAATAAACAAATAAAGTGTGAGTGTACAAGAACATGTGTTTAGCATTTTTCACGAAGATAATCAATGAAGCTCAAAACATAAATATCATTTTATCAAACAAATCATGAAAATTCGTTTTTCATTTTAAAACAAACTTCTAGGTATATGTATTTTTTTTTATCCAATCCTAACAATATGCATACATATCCCAAAAATGAAAAGAGTCCATAATGTAAATTACATGAAGGCAAATGACTCATGGGGTATACATGTATATTTATTAGATTTGAATACAAAATACATATACATGAAGCAAAATATGAAAATTGGCAAAACAAGTGTAAATGAGAGAATCATCAAAACTAGGCTATACATGTGCATATATTGAGTACAAATGAACAACGAAGTGCAAACATATATGAATCAAATGTTGCTCACTATTTGTACACGTATATACACAAGTTTTGATAAAAACTACATTTAAACTAGTATTTACCACATGACGCACAAAAACATAAACATGCTAAAAATATCATATATGAACAAGCATGTAAATAAATTAGGAGTTTAGAGATAGTTACCAAACTAAGAACTATACTCTAATTCTCCAAAACATGGTGGTTGTCCCACCAAACTTCCTTGATAGTGGTGCATCAAATATGTATCCATCATGTCCATGTGCATCCACCATCAAGGCACCATTCCTCTCACGTTTTGTGAGAGCCCGCACCTACATCAAAAATACAAGGTGAAAATTTTGGTACCCATTTTCTTTTGGGTCCTATAGGGTTAGCTTTGTAAGGAACCCAAACATTTTTAGTAGCAAAATTTAAAGCATTTATCTTATCATAACAAAATTTTACTAAATGGCCTTTGCGGCCACAATGTATACATTTGTACACCTTAGGATGCATATGAGTATGTGTGTGATCATGATGTGCAAATAGTGAATATACATGAGGGTGATGTGCATGAACATGTGGAGTTTGTTTCTTTGAAAACAAGGTCTCCAATCTAGAATGATTAAAAGCACATTTGCTCAAAGTTGAGCTCAAACAATTTATTTTATTTTTCAAAAAATTCATCTCATTAGTGGTGGCATGTAAAGCATGATGAGAATAAGAATCATTTTTCTTATACTTTTTAAAAACATTTTCTTTTTCTTTTTCAATTATTTTTCTTTTCAAAGAAGTGTTTTCTTGCAAAGCAACTTCTTTTTGTTTTTCCACCAAAATAATTTCATTTTTCAAAGAAGTATTTCCTTCACATGAATCATTCAATTTAGACATTAAGGAAACATTCTCATTTTTCAAATTTTCATTTTCTTTTTCAAAACATGCAACTTTATTTTTAAAAGAATCATTTTCATTTAACATGCAATCAAATTTATTTTTCATTTTCTTATTTTCTTTCCTAAGCATGTCATATTTTTCAAGAAGTTGTTGACAAAAAGATGCAAGCTCATCATAGGACATATCAACATCTTCATCTACCTCGGATTCGGTAGTTACCTCAAGGGAGTTATCCCCTTGGACCATGTAGCACACGTTGGAAGCGTCACTTTCAACATCCGAGTCGCTCCCCGCATAATATTGTTCTTTTTCGCCAAGGGAGATGATGGTGTTCCAAACTTTAAAAGCCGAGTCAATATTAGCAACCCTAGATAAATAATCATTGTTTAGGGTACTCTTCAAAGCATGAATGGTTTTTGAGTTAGCCTCAATATACTTGCTATCATTAACATATGAATCTTTAATTGTAGCAAGATAAACATGAATACCTAGGCCTTTGAGGTACAAAGACATCTTAACCTTCCAAGTTTAGATGTTAAGGATGTCAAAGGTGGGAAGTATCATGAAGTCCATGGTGTGTGTACAAATATTGTGATTAGCCTAAAAATGAGGATCTTTAACTCTAGGTTGTAAGACCCAAATCAAGAGCACTTGGCTCTGATACCAATTGTAAAGTCACCTAGAGGGGGGTGAATAGGTGATGGCTAATCTAATGGTCACTAAATGCGGAATTAAAAACTATTTAATGCAAACTAAAACTACTTACACTAAACACCACGTATAATACAAGAGTGTAGGCGGATTCCCCGTGAAGGGCTCTGGACTAACTCCTCAAGATTCCTCTAAATAAGAGTTGAGGTGCCGCATTGGCTCTCTTGGTTAAATACAAGTGTTAGCAAACACACCCCAAGCATATAACAATTAAGCACAATATGAATATCAAGCATGTAAAGATAAAGATAATAATAGCATGCAAGATATAAAGACAAAGAGATAGAGAGTGAGCAATCGTAAACACGGGAGATTTGTTTCGAGGTTCGAGCACACTTGCTCTACATCCCCGCCTTCACACTTGAAGGATTTCCACTAGAATCGATCCCACCGGATCACTCGGTGCCGCAACACCTATAAGGAGTTCCCACTAGAACTCTTGGACTCTCTAGTCCCGTACACACCGCAAGCCCACAAGCTCGCCGAGGCCGCACCTCAAATACGGAGTTCACACACGAACTCGAAACACCGCGAACCCGCAAGTCCGCCTCCTCAAAGTACAAGAAAGATCTCTTGGTGATCTAAACACTTTGATCACCAATAAAAACTCTCACAACAAATCCCTATTGGTAGATATAGCAATGGATAGCTCAAGTGTTGTGTGAGAAAACAAGGATTGAAATGGTGGAGGAAAACTCAAGAAATTCACTTTTAAAACACTCTTGATAAAACTCTCGTTTTGATTGGAAATATTTTCTCTCAATTTAGTAAAGAAAACCTCTTAATAGAGTAGGAAAAACTGGCTTAAAAACTCTCCAAAAATCTTATATAAAACAGCCCCAAATGCCCCAATTTATAGAGCTAGAAAAAATTAGCCGTTGGAGCCAGGTTGGCCTGTCGGTCGATCGCCCGGTCGACCGGCCAACGATCAGAAATCTGACCGTTGTGCCAGCGGTCGACCGGCCAGTCGACCGTGGCCTGGATACAGAGAGCAGACTCTCTATCCGGTCAACCGGGGCCTTTCAAGAGACCGTCCCGGTCGACCGGCCCTCCAGCCAGACTGGCGTGCACGTCTGTGCACGTCGGTCGACCGACCCGGTCGACCGACTTCAAGCTTCGGTCGACCGGCTGAAGCCAGGATAGGAATTCTAGGATTAAAAACATGGTCATTTTGGCTCAAATAAAATCCCATAAAATTACCAAAAATCTACAAAAATAGTTTTAACATTATACTTTGATAATCAAACATGCTTGAACAAAATCAAGACATGTTACAAATAATTTGAACTATTTTTGTAACTTGGAAATTTTGGCTAAAAACGAAAACTGCATTTTTCCAAAATTGGTTTTTCCAAAACTTCTCCAAATACAAAAACAAGATATTCAAATAACTTTTAAAGCATAGAGTGTATGGATATGATCCACTACACATACATGGTGAAATATCTATGTTTTTGACAATAAGCACTAAACATGGTTTTGGTTAAATATTTGTAAACATTGAATACCAAAAATCAAACCGGTATTTTTCTAAAAGGAAACTCTTTTGTATTTTTCTAAAATAAAAATTCTTTTATGAAAACTCATCTAAATCAAGAGAGTGTGTGTATATGGTATACTTGAGCAGTCCACCAACTATTCTATCCTTTACATTTTAACTAAAATAAAATCTTATAAAAACAAACCTCGACACAAGTCTTGATCTTGAAGTCTTCACTTGAAGTCTTCTTCTCCTTCTTGACTTGGTCCAAACACGATCCAAAGAGTTAGACTCCTCTTGAGTACTTGATGTGGTCTTGATGCACAAGCTCTTGAATCAAACCGTACTAGCTCCAAAACTTGACTTTAAATCCTTTGTTGAAGCTACACACCTACTAAGATCGTGATCACAAATCTGAAACTAATTAAACACAAGATCATTAGTACTATAACTACATGAGTTGATCATCATCAAAACTAGAGTGATGGGCCTTTGGGCCAACAACATGTTTATGTTAAGTTTATATTTTCAATCGGTATTTAAGAACATGTTTATTTAAAAAGAAGGAGAAATAATTTATTTTAAAATTTTGGTATCAAGAGTATATTCATTTCATTATTTTATGCATGTTTATGCATATTCATGTTTAACATTCATTGCATATCTGTTTATTGCTATGCATGAGTTAAGGGGGAGCTTCTTTGAAGCTTTACTTTAATCCATGCATATATAACTCCTTGAGTTTTGTCATCATCAAAAAGGGGGAGATTGTTGGCCCAGAGGCCTTCTACTCTAGTTTTGATGATGATTAACTCATGTAGTTATAGTTTACTAATAATCTTGTGATATTTAGTTTCAGATATTTAACCAAGATATTAGTAGGTGATTATCTTCAACAAAGGTGTTTTTGAAGCTTTCATATGGTGATTCAA
The DNA here is from genome assembly GCA_038442645.1 of Agave tequilana. Classification (NCBI taxonomy): domain Eukaryota; kingdom Viridiplantae; phylum Streptophyta; class Magnoliopsida; order Asparagales; family Asparagaceae; genus Agave; species Agave tequilana. Next base: position 103,869 of record JAVJIF010015378.1, read on the forward strand.
GAGCCCAAGTGTCAAGTTCATATCTAGCACTCGTTTGGAGTCAAGCTCGGTGGATCACATTTGGATTAAGTCGACTTGGAGACGGCGCTTTACAAGAACTCGGTTTGTTTTAGAATAGTTAGTTTAGATCCCTTGTTTTAGATTAGATAGTGTGATATGCTCAAGTTCACAACACACACTTGTTTCAAGTTTCATGTTTGTTGGTTTTTGGTTTTCGGTTTAACCGACCTTGGTTTTTAAGTCAAAAACATAGATATACTATATTTCATGTATATTGGATTCTATTCATATACTATATACTTCAAAGTTGTTTAAATATCATGTTTTTGTATTTGCAAGTGTTTTGGGAAAATGATTTTTCATTTTAAAAATTCAAGTTTTGAAAAATACGGATTTTGGTTTTCGGTAAAATTTGTGAGTCACAAAAATGGTTCAAATAGTTTGAAATATGTGTTGAATTTTTTCACACATGTTTGTATTTCAAAGATAATATAAGAACTTATTTTTGTGAATTTTTAGAGATTTTATGAGATTTTATCAAAGGAAAAATACCAAGTTTTTAATCCCTTAAAGTCCTGTTCTGGCTTCTGCCGGTCAACCGGACCGGCGACCGAGCTAGGAGTCGGTCGACCGACATGCACAGAACATGCACGTCAGTTTGGCCGGGGGGCCGGTCGACCGACCCGGTCGACCGTCCAGAGAGCTCTGCTCTCTGGAAAGCCCCGGTCGACCGGGTCGGTCGACCGGCAGAGAGCTCTGCTCTCTGTTCTAGGCCACGGTCGACCTCTACCCCAACGGTCAGAAATTTGACCGTTGGCGGTCGACCGGGCCGGTCGACCGACAGCCGTCCAGGCTGCTAACTGGACCCAACGACTAGTTTTCTCTTGGCCTATAAATTGGGGGTTCTATTGATTGTTTTACACAAGAATTCAAGAAAAAAAATTTTAACATCCCTTAAGTGTTTTTCAGCAAAAGTTTTTGGGTTCAAAATTCTTATTCTTTATTTGTTTTTTAAAGTGTTTTATAATTCAAAGAAAATAGTCTTTTGGGAATTGGTTTTTGGTCTAAAAATTCTATACCTATTTGGAGATTTTCCCAAGTGATTTTCTTTATTCAAAACACTTTGTTTTCTCACTCTTAGCTTATCTATCTATCCTATCTATAGGATCATTATTTTGTGGGAAAAGAGTTGTTTGTGGTTGAAAGAGACCACCAAGTTGTAACCTTCCATTGATTGTGATATCCCTCTAGTGAGAGGTGATTGAGTTGTTATCCCTCAAGTGTGAGGTGATTGAGGAAGTGGTGTTTGACTACCTCTAGTGAGAGGTAGAGATTTGTTGTTTGGCTCCCTCTAGTGAGAGGTGGAGATTGTGTTGAAATCCCTAAAATGTGAGGTGATGGTGATTGTGTGGCTTTGAGCCCTATCCCTCTAGTGAGAGGTTGATTTGTTTGGCTAAGTGTCTAACCCTCTAAGTGTAAAGGTGTTTGTTGTGGATTGTGCCTTGCCTCTGTGAGAGGTTGTATTTGGTTGAGAGAGGAGTTGTGTACTCCCGGTTATTGTATTGCCCAAAATCCTCAGTGGAGGTTCTCTGTGTGGGAAGTCCTGTGTGGACGAGTTAGTGAAAATCCTTCTGTGTGAAGGCAGGGACGTAGAGCTGTGTGCTCGAACCTCGAAACATATCTCGGTGTTTGCGTTTGATCCACTTTCTCTAACTCTCTCCCTTTCATTGTGTCTTGCATCATTCATATTGCTCATTCATACTTATATGCTTGGTTGTGTTTGTTTGTGTGTCTCACTTGTGTTTAACCATGAGAGCTTCATATAGCACCTCAACTTTTATTCAGAGGAATCAAGAGGAGTTAGTCCAGAGCCCTTCACCGGGAATTCGGCTACACTCGTTGGTTACACTAAGTGTGTTGCAATTAAGTTTTAATTTCCGCATTATTGTTCATAAATTAGCCGTATACCTATTAACCCCCCCTCTAGGTGTACTTTCAACTAGTATTACAGTGTACTCTTGATTCTAATGTTGTAAATGGATCATAATCACATGTTTCCCATGTGCCTCTGTACCACCTAAGTATACCATTTTATCTCTTTTCTTTCAATTTCACATATAGTTTAGCTTATATTTTTTCTCTCTGCATATCATAAACTCCACATCTTATGTTTTGGTCTGTATCATATGGATTTTTGCACACTTTTCTTAATTTTCTACTTTATCGCACTATCTTATATATAATTAGCTACCAAATTTTCATGTCAGTTTTTTTCCTAATCATCTGCACCCTTCTGTTTATTAATGTCCGAATGCTTGCACACTCAAAAACTGACAGGTTGTCAGGGTCAAGAAGAAATTCCGTCCTACTTGTAACGTTGGTCAAGAACCTGGCCTTTACAAGGCAAATCAGATGAGCCAATGTTCTGTATGTTACGGGAGGGGATTGATAGCTCACCGAGATGGGTCTGATACAATGTGAAGCAGCAAAACTCTTTGATTGCTTTTATTTATATAGATAGACACTACACCGGTGTCGCATGCATACTTATGTATCCTGTATTTTGTGTTTTGCAGATGCAATATGTGAAATGGCAAGGAAACGCTAACATGTGTAATATGTGGCTCTCGTGGGTTAATAAAATGCCAGACATGTGATGGACAAGGTTCTCTAGTCGGAAGAAACATTGCTCTCATTAGATGGTAAGCAGGATAATTACAATGCTAGATGATCCTGGGATATTTTCTCTGTCACTTCTGGATCGTGATTGGTTAGATAACAGACTTAGGCTTATGCACTCATAACATGCTGCTAATCTTATGTCAATGATTTTAAAACAAAATAAAATAAAAATAGCAAGTTGGGAACCATAATCTGCTTGCATGTCCGACCTTGGAATTATATATTTTTTGCTTCAAATGCATCCTGAGGTGATCTTTGCTCAATATGTTAGAATGTCCCTGCAATACTCTGCATACTGCCTTGGCTTATGCACGAGTTTGTTTCTTGTTCTCTTCATAGGATATTTCTGTTGTACTCATATAATCAAATCTGATAGCTGATAGCAAATGCAGACGATAGTGGTATGATTCTTCAAGTAAGTAGGGTTGGTTACTCTGAAGATGTTATCAAGTAGGTGCATGCTTGTGGCAGCACCAGACAGAAATTCCTAGAATCCGTACATTCAGCTTATCATTGGATTTCTGCAGAAATTTGATCACACAATTATAAATGATGTTTCAAACAAAATATAGAAATTTGGCACAAACATCAATGATGACATGCTGAATCTTGGTGCAGGAGTACACTTTCAAATCTCAAGGTTAGTGCATCGGTTCCTTACGAGGTTTCCACAAATCCGGGGGTCCAGCTCTACAACACGCAGGCGTATCAGTGCACGCCTGCCTATTTCGCCGATTCATATCTGCTCAACAGGTTCTCGTCAGAAGTTATTGCCGACCGCTCTCCCATTACCCCCACGGCAAGGGTCATCGGGGAGCGGCACACAATCTCTGTGGTGCCCATCATACGTATCACCATGTCTCATCGGAACAAGTCCTTCAGCTTCTACATTAAAAGTGAACAGAGAGGTTTACATAAGGGATTATCCCGCGAAATTCTGCTGGGGCCTCTGTTGCTGTTGGGGTAGTTGAAAGTGTAGTAAATTCCCTACATGTTCTCTGAATTTTACATACGAATCGAGTGAATATTTGAAGATGGGTGCTGCTTCGCATAAATTTCTGTGCAATCTTTTCTGTTATCTTTTTTATGGTCAAGCATTTTATTTCTAATTTGTTTATCATAAATTGTAAGAGGGGTATAATATTGTAATGTTCGAATTGTTTCTTTTTTCTTTGATGGAAATATTCTAATTATTTCTAATGCTTGTGTCCTAAACAGAGTAGATTATGAACTGCATTAGGAAACTGGCGATCTAATTATATTACAACTAGGACTGGAATTTTAATTTGCCAAAAACAAATTTTAGTAGGAAACTGAGAAACTAAACATATTACGACTAGGATTAGAATTTTAACTATAGGATTAGTTTCCTTTATATATATGCTGCGCACACAATTAATTCTTCCTACAAATTTTCTCTCCCGTAGCTCAATGGCTGCTGCCACTAGAATCAGAAGCGAGAGCCCAACTGCGAGCACGAAGAAGAGATCGGAGGATGCAAAAATTCTCAGGAGTCAGGCAAGCTTACTGCTTGGGTCCGTCCTGGTTCTACTTTTATTCTTGCTGATTTCTGCCCACTGGAAGGCTCAGAGGGATTATATTGAGCCTGAACCAACAGTCTCAATGAATATTTTGGTGAACAAGATTGTCGATGAAGATAAAGAGCAGATGAATTTTATGGTTCGTTCGTTGTTCACATTATTTTTAGATTTTTACGTGATGAAAGCTATTTACGTCCACTTTTCTAGTTCGAGACTAATTTTATTATAATTCTAGACTAATTATATTATTTTCTTTTTAATCCTAAATAGGTTTAATCTTAAATAATTCTTGAATAATTTTATTATTTCTTTTTTAATTAGTTCCAATAGAAATTTTCAGATATTTAATTTTATGAGTAACTTTAAAAGGAAACTTTTTTTTCCTAACATTCTTAATAGAATAATATTTCATTATGATTCTAATTATACCGATACTAATTTTATTGTTTCCTTTTCAATTAGATAGATTCTAATAGAAAAATATCTAATTAAATTGTTACATAATACTTGCTTGAGCAAAACTGGGGCTTTGCTTTAGGAGTACTCATTATTATAGATTTATTTATAGATCATACACAAAAACTTGATTTGTTTTCAGGACATTTACAATTTTCTCTTTATGTAATATTTCCAATTTCAAGTTAAAAAAAATAAACAAAACAAAACTAGGTGCCATATTGGGCAATTATACTTTGAGTCTAACAAATTCTTCCATCACTGGTTATTACTTCTCAGGACTCAAAAGTATGGACCAAAGCAGACAGTAAAGGTTATCGTCAATGCATCCAAAGTCCACAACAAAGAGAATGTATGATTACATATGATCCTCTTTCATTCTTTTTTCTACTTAATACGCCAAATTTCTGAAATATTTTCTAACTTTAGCAAATTATATTTCAGCGATGCCGCACAAAGCAACAAACGGATATCTTGTAGTTCAGACCAATGGAGGTTTGAATCAAATGAAGATGGGGGTAACACACTTGATCCCATTACAATATTCACGTCTCATTTCCTAAACAAAGCAATTGTGATTAAAAGATTTTAATTACTCGAATGCAGATATGTGACATGGTTGCAGCGGCTAAATTGATGAACGCGACGCTAGTTCTCCCTTATTTAGATCATAGCTCATACTGGATGGATCGCAGGTATGAAATTTTTTGCTACAGCCTGTTTCAGAGAGAATTAATTCTGTATTTTGATCCTGATACAGTTTCAACAATGTTTCTGCAGTGAATTTAAAGACATATTTGATGTAAAGCACTTCGTCAATACTCTGAAAAATGACATTCAGATAGTTGATCGTCTGCCAGCCCAGTATGAAGTAATCAATGCCCATGCTGTGAGGCCAGTCTCGTGGTCTAAGGCTTACTATTACAGAAAACTTTCGAAGATTTTGAAGGAGAAGAAGGTTGTCAAGTTCAGTCACACAGATTCTCGACTTTCTAACAATGGTCTTCCATCCCCTATTCAGAAGCTACGCTGTCGAGCATGTTATGAAGCGCTTCGTTTCTCACCTAAAATCGCAGAGCTCGGAAAGATGATCGTTGCCAGGCTGAGAGCTAAAAGCAATCACTATGTTGCTCTTCATCTAAGGTATGAGAAGGACATGCTTGCCTTCACTGGCTGCAATCACGGTCTGACTCCAAACCAAGCAGAAGAGCTACGACTCATCAGACAAAATGTAGACCATTGGAAGGAGAAAGAGATCGATAGCAAAGAGAGACGGAGACAAGGGCGGTGCCCAATGACTCCTCGAGAGACTGCTGCTTTTCTCAAGGCCATGGGATATCCGAGCACCACAGTCATCTACATTGCAGCAGGAGAGATTTACGGGACAAACAGTATGGATGTTCTCATGGAAGAGTATTCCAACATTTACACGCACCATGATCTAACCACACCTTCAGAGCTTGGGGCAATGAAGGCGTTAAACAACCAGCTCGCCGCTCTGGACTACATCGTGTCCCTCAACAGCGATGTTTTCATCTACACTCACAACGGGAACATGGCGAAAGCAGTGCAGGGCCATAGAAGATACCAAGGTTTTCGAAAGACCATTGTACCCGACAGGTATGTTGCACACATCCAACATGTTCATTCTATCTCTACCATCTGTTTGTTGATTCGTGTTGAACTCTTTTCTCTGGTTTTCTTTTAATAGGAAAAGGTTTGTCGAACTGATTGATCAGCTGGATAACGGTGAGATTGATGAATCGGAGTTTCAAGATGAGGTGAAGCAACACCACGCTCGTATGAATGGGGGTCCTTACGAGAGGCGAGCAGGGGAAAATCCAAAGGAAGAAGAGAACTTTTATGCGAATTCTTTGCCTGGTTGCATTTGTGGCCGAAATCAGCCTTTGTGATGATGCCAACATTTTTGTACTCTGTTTATTGCTTTTATTACAATCAAATGATTTTCTCAGTTTATGCCAGTTTGATCTACTGTTCACAATTCTAATAATTCCACCTAATTCACAAAAGAAATATATCAAATTAGTTGCTATCATTTTCAGTTTAAAAATTCTGTTATTGAGTTTGACAGATATCTCCCAAGTAAAACAGAATTTTAGACATAGGTATCCTGAAATTTGTAAAGTCCATTAATTGCTGTAAGGTAAAACTGATGAGTTTTCCCTTAAAAGGGAAAATAATAATTATTGTATATATTTCTTTTGCCAAACCAACAAGTTCTGCTGTGATATATACACATGGGATAGGAACATTTATTAAGTTAAGGATCTTCTTCTTCTTTCTCACCTTTTCTATTATTTTTTCTTTTTTTTTTTTGCGCGTAACAAACGAATTCTCCAAATTATTAATAACAAACTCAGGACACCTATGGGCCAACAATTTGGTCTCATCCTCAAACACGCTCTTCCCTCCCCATTTCTCCTATAAATACGTACAAAATTAGAGGCAAAAGGGCTTACAGAGAGAGCGCTTGAGTTAGGTTTTTGTTCTAGCTTAGCTTAAGTTTTTCTCTTTATTTTAAATATAATTTTATATTTTCTTTATAGCTTAGTTTAGATAGAGTTTCACGAGAAAATTGAGAAGAAGAATTGTATTTACAGTGACACTGAGTGTAATCTTTCTCTGAGAGATTTGTATTGAGAGTGATAATCAATATAATGTTCCTCTTCTTTTTCATCGTTACTCAATCTAGTAGATCGCTGCTTTATTTCTTCTCTTGCTACGCAACACTTTTAATGTAAGGCAAATCTTCTCAAATGATTCAAGGTAAGCATTTATTCAAAATAGGTAAGTTTTCTTTCTTTCTTTCATTTCATTTCTTCGTTTAGAAACAAGATTTTAAAGCCAACGCTTTTTCTTATTTTTTTCTCATTCTTTCTCTTTTAACATAGTTCTTCTTTTAATTAAAATAGCAACACCATCTTCTTAGATCTTCTTTTCTCCTCTTCTAACATTAACACTCTCTCTTTTTTTCAAAAAATAAAAAGAAATGTTTTAAACCGTTTTAAATAACTTAAAAAGAATTACTAAAAGCTTCCATCATAAGTCCCTCCCCATGTGGATCACGACCCGCATAGCCACTTGCTATAGTGGTAGAATTGAGCAACCTAGCATGCTCCTAAACTTTACATTTTCTGTGCAGGTCCAAACTCAATCATTCATTTTTAGTGAAAAACTAATTTTAATGAGTATTAAATCTCAAAAATGAGTTTTATTATTCAAAATATGCAGTGGAGTTAATCCACACATATTGGTGCTTAAAAGAGTTTTAAATAAATTACTTTTGTTTGATTTATAAAGTTAAAATTTATTTAAATCATGTTTTGAAAAATATAAGGAAAACTGAACCATTTTCGACAGCTCTTTCAATCACTCTCGAAAACGGACACGCGTGCACAAGTCTGAGTTTGAGATGAATAATTTTCGACAGCTCCTTATTTTTCAATAGCGTTTTTGAGTGAACTCGCTTGTAGAACTTACTAATTTTGATAGTTTTCTTTATGTTTTTCACTAACTGTCGAAAACAACTTCGACAGCTCAAATTTCATTTTCGACAGCGTTTTTCAGAAAGTTCAGAATTTAACAGAACTGTTCTATTTTTAATAGTTTTCCCTTTTAAAACTTAACCCTCTTGAAAGTGCTTTCAATAGCTAATACTTAGCTTTCAAAAATGAACTTCTGAGTTTTAAAAAATAGTTGTACCGTTACCTATCGAAAGTTTTGCATCCATTTTTGACAGCTAGTTGACTTTTCTCTGCTGATTTTTAAAAATATTTTTAATTTGTTTTGCTATAAATCAAATGGTTTGCTGAGAAATTTTAATCACGATTTACAAAGTTTTGACACCACTTTACAAGAATTTTACAGAGCCTTTCCATTCCAAATTTCTAAGAGAAAATCCACAAAGTCTATAAAGCCTTTTTTCTCAAATCTCTTTAGTTTCTCACACATAAGCTTGAATTCACAAATTCTCAATCTATAGTGTTCGACGGGAGAAGGTTCCTTATAAAATTTCCTTGAATCAAATGAAAGATTACAGCGGATTTACACTCTGACTATAAGAGAGGGAAGATGTTTAGGCTTGAATCTCCCCTTTGTTTAATGCTGGGTTCTTGAGGTAGCGGTGGAAAGTGAATCTTGTTTTTCGTTGACCGAGTGAACGTCAAAACTTCTTGAGGATCTTCTCTTTGGATGGCAGATGGAGTAACACAGCTTCTGTCAATAAGGAATCTCAAAGAGATTATAAGTAAAGATTAACTTGTACGCAGCAAGTTGTTTGAAGAGTTGGACTCTCTTTCTCTTTTTTTTGGCGGAAGTCTCGGGGCTTCTATAGCTCACAAGCCAAGTTCCTCTTCAAGAATTATCTGATCAACCGACCGACCCCTTCTCAATAGCAAGCGGGACTATTTATAGAGATTTCTGAGGTGAACGTGCCCCCCTAAAAATGCTCCATAATGAGGGTTAACTTCCTTATCATGTGGGTCGTGATTGACCCATAATAAGGGCAGTTACAACTGAGACGCGGGTTTCGCCCCTCGCGTCTTAGTGCTGCAGTGATGCTGAGATGCGGGTTTCGGCCCTCGCGTTTTAGTGCTGCAATGATATCGAGACGCGGGTTTCGGCCCTTGCGTCTTGGTGCTGCAGTAACACTTAGACGCGGGTTTTGATCCTCGCGTCTTGATGCCGCTGTGATGGTTGTGATTAGCCCTGCGTCTGGAGTTTGGGACTCTACTTTTTGATAACTTGTCTTTTAGTGATTTTTAGACAGCCTACAGAACCCCCTCCAAAGTTTTCGACATTCCACGGTTGACTGAGACGGATTTTGGAATACTTTGGACTCTAGTTGAATTTATACTTCTCATGATTGGACTGACAATCATTTGAGATGCTCTGAGATTAATCTTGTCTGGAATATGGTCTTCGTGAGTGTATTGTGGAACCCTTTGAAGCCGCCAGAAATGATCGTGGCGAGTGTCTAGGTATACAGTCTAGACCTCCCCTGTGCTCTGAGCTTGTTGTTGGTGTATTTTGAACCAGGGGTAAACAGTCATCTGCTTGTGCCAGTGTACTGTTGAACTGAATTGTAGAAGTAAAGACTGAATGCAAATCCTGTAGACACAGGGGTTATGCTGCTTTAAAGACGCGCCTTCTGTAAGGATGCGTCTTTTGGGATGAAGACGCAGCTGTCGCTCTTGTGAAGTGGACGCGGCTTTGGCCTAGTTAAAAAGGCGCGACCTTCGGAGGGACGCGATTTTTCTGTTGAAGACGCAGCTTTTGCTCTATGTGTTGGCCCAAAGGCCTTCCACCCTAGTTTTGATGATGATTAACTCATGTAGTTATGTTTACTAATAATCTTGTGTTGTTTAAGTTTCAGATCATTAACCAAGATATTAGTTGATGATTAGCTTCAACAAGGAGTTTAGAAGCTTTTCATGGTGATTCCAGGGCCAAAGCTTCAAGATCACACATTGCCTAGCCCATGGATGGAGTTTTGGAGTAAGTCAACTTGAAGATGAAGATCATCAAGAAGACTTAGGTATCCATAGTTTAGATAGTGTGTTTTAGATCCATTTGTAAAGCTTAGTATAGTTGATATGCTCAAGTGCACAAACACACACGTTTTCATGTTTTGGATTTGGTTTTCATGAATAGTAGATCAAAACAAGTTTACTTTATTTCTATGTATATTAGATATATTCTAGATATACATACATGCTTTAAACTTGCTAGACAAACTTATTTTGACTATCCTATTCATGTTTTGAAAAATAAAGTTTGATAAAAATACAAGTTTTGTTTTGATAAAATTTGCAAGACTCAAAAATAAATTGATATGATTGATATATGTCTTGAAATATTTATCACATGTTTGTGTTTCAATACAAAATGTTAAAACAAGTTTTGTGGATTTTTAGAAGACTTAAAAGATTTTTCAAAATATTTTTAAACTGTTTTTTTCTGACCCAGATTTCTGTTCCAGGCTTCAACCAGTCGACTAAGTCAACTTACCAAGTCGACTAGGCTGAAGTCGGTCGACCGGGCCGGTCGACCGACGTGCACAGATCTGTGCACGTTTGGCACCTCTGGGACGGTCGACCCGGACGGTCGACCGGTCTGAGAGCAGTGCTATCTGTTTGTTTGGGTCGACCATGTCGATCGACCGTGGTTGCCCAACGGTCACATTTCTGACCGTTGGCGGTCGACCGGGCCGGTCGACCGTCAGCCTGTCAGGCTGCCATATCAGCCTAACGGCTAGTTTTCTGATGGGGCTATAAATACCCCATTTGTTTGAGGTTTTCATCAAGATTTTTAGAGCTAAAAATTCCTGACTTCTTCAGTGTTTTAAACAAGTTTTGAAAAGAGTTTTTATGCTAAAAAGATTTCATCCTTTTTGTTTTGGGTTTTTGAAAAATCAAAGAAAATAGGAATTTGGGATATTTGTATTGGTTTTCATTCTCTATCTTTTACAAGAGTTTTCCCAAGTATTTTCTTTGTTGCTTGTTTCCAAAAACACCTAGTTTTCCACACTTGAGCTATCATACTATCCTAATCTATTAGGATCCTTGTTTTGTAGAAAAGAGAGAAAAGAGAAGTGTTTGAGGTTAAGCCTCCTTGATTGTAAACCTTCCTTGCTTTTGTTGTATCCCTCTTTAGTAGAGGTTGATCGGAGTGGTATTGGTGTTTGATCCCTCTTTGGTAGAGGTGATTGTGTTGTATTGGCTACGGGCCTTATCCCTCTTCGGTAGAGGTGGATTGTGGTTGTATTGCCTCGGTGGCATTGAGAGAGGAGTTCGATACTCCTATAGTGGATTGAAAATCCTACACGGTGGTGTAGGCGGGGATGTAGAGCTAGGGGCTCGAACCTCGAAACATATTCTTGTGTTTGCGTTTGATCCAATATCTCTCAACTCTCTCTCTCATTTATTTGTGCAAAGCATCATTCATAACATCATATCATATTTGCTTGTGTTGAGCATAATTCATATTGCCATATCATATCTATTTGCTTGTGTTGTGCCTTGCATATTTCATATTGCTATATCTTGTATATGCTTGGTTGCTTGTGTGTGCCTCACTTATACTTAACCGCAAGAGCTTCACATAGCACCTCAACCCATTCAATGGAAATCAAGAGGAGTTAGTCCAGAGTCCTTCACGGGGAATTCGGCTACACTTGTGTGTTGTATTAAGTGTGTTGCAAGATTTGTTTTAAGCTTCCGCATTTAGAGCATTTAGTTCACTAGATTAGCACTTACACCTATTCACCCCCCCTCTAGGTGTTTTTCACTATGAAGTAGGCGCGGCATTGGCCTAGTTGAAAAGGCGCGACCTTCGGAGGGATGCGATTTTTCTGTTGAACACGAACCCGTGTTGTGGGCGCGTTGCCACGTGTCCAGTAAAATTGAGGGGACATCTTCTTTTTGGCGCGCGAATTTCGCGCTGCATTTAATATGCTTGCCACGCGTCAGGCAGGGATTAGGTGTCGAGCTACGCGCCGCGTATCTCTGCAAATCGCTGTGCCTATAAAAGACAACAGTCTTTCAAGAGTCATCATTAGATTCTTCTTCTTCGTTGGGCCTTTTAGGGTTAAGGAAAGCTCGAGGCTTTTGTTCTTTTCGTTTCTACCATCTTCCACACTGATGCCACGGTTGCAATGGCACCAAAAGCCAAGCATATTGCTTCGTCTTCGAAGGCTGTTGTTCCTGAGACCCAAATGGGTGGTTCCTCCATACAGGAAGCCCCTATTCAGGTAATAAACCATCGGATTTAGTTTCCGCCATTGAAGGGGCTTACAGAGTTCTTTTAACTCTTAAATCCTTTTGAATGTGAACCGCCAACGCGGGCTCATGCCCGTGTTTGATCTTCATGCGCGGTTCTTGAGTTGATAGACAAGACGCAGGTTTGACGACCTCTGCATCTTTTACCCACTTGAGCTCGTATCTGAACACAGGGCCCCATTGAGCCTTACGTTTTGGACTCAATGCTCAGAATATTTCTAAGTGTGGGGAGTTCAGACGCAAACTTCAGACGATTCTTGCGTCTTGTAGGATCAGACACAAGTTTTAATGAATCTCGCGTCTGAGTCCGATACTTAGAAATTTTTCTAAGTCCTGGATTTTTAAAATGCGAGCTTCATGCTAGCCTCGCAATCTTTGAATCTAGACGCAGATTTTGATGATCCCTGTGTCTGGATTATTCCTGCGTTTGAGTTGTAAACACTTAACCATTTTCTTTCAGATTTCTAATCAAGGGTTGTTCTCTTTTGCAGTACGATACTCCTCCAATCCTCTATCCAAAAAGTGCCACTTTGGACATGTAGGCGGCGCTGATCATAACCTGACCTTTGTGCTGCAAAAAATTGCTCCTGTGACTACTGGTAAGTCAAAGGAGCGAAAGGAGAAGATCTCCAAGGCCAGTATGATGACCCTCCAGGAGATTATCACTGACGGAGTGTTTGAGACAGATTCGCGCACTCCATTACAGAAGCCTGTTTTCTTCTTTGGTGATGACATCGACGAGGATGATAAGACTTTGCATGACAGAGATTATAAGTGGCTTCGTCAGATAGGGAATAGGAAGTTCTTTCTTCCCAATATGGAGAGGATGTATCCCCTATCTTATCTCCAGCATATGTCTGTTCACCGTGCAATGGAATGGGATCTTTCCCGATTTATCTCCGGTGTCTCGCTCGAAAAACTGGGCACCAAAGAAGTACATTCTGCTGGTCATAGGAGAGAGGTCTTTGGCTTATTCTCCGGATTGGTTAGGCCTGAATATCCGAGAGGAGAGACCCTCAGCTTGGCGCTACCTTCATCAATCAGTTCATGAGGGTTAGGGGTGACTTTCCTGTTGACTTCTGCCCGCTCGGGTGGGTTCATTCTTCCGACAGATCCTGGTGGGGCAGGATGGTTGGATTTGTCCTTGTCGAACTTGGAGCTCTGCTGGAACAGGTGGGGCTGTACCATGTGGTCAGGGCTGCGCAGTATGGCCTCCCGCAAAGTTCCCATAATTTCTACGGCATCCTGGAGCATTATAATCCTTTGACGGGGATATTTTTTACTCCGGCCGGAGAGATGGGGCTCGCCCTTCATGAGCTATATGAAGTTTCGGGGCTAGTTATGGGAGACACCCCTTATGAGGAATACGTTCCAACTTCTGAAGAGCTTCATCTCTTGAAGAAGGAGAGCCCTTAAATATATGAGACATATTGGGAAGTGTTGTGTCACTTCCACATCTGCAGTCAAATAACCTCGTGGAGGACCAGAGGTGTCAAGCAGATGTCCTGGGCGAGTTACCTCTTTAACGGTATAACTGAAAAAGATCACCCAGTGACCATTATGGCTCCTAGTACTGATGAAGAAATTGCTGAGAGGATTGACGCCTCTGTGAGCTCTTACACCACGGAGTCAAATGAAGATACTTTCAAACTTGATACGATTTTTGAAAGTTTTCATCTCAAGACGGGTTCCATTTCTAACCGGGCGCTATTGGCGGGCTTTCTTATGCTATGGCTAAAGCGCTGCGTGGTGCCAACGCTGCCACATGAAGTAATTGTCGCTGATGTGATGTACCCGGCGGTCTTGTTGGCCTACGGCAAGTCTATCGCCCTCCTTCCAGCAATGGTGGCTGGAATTCAAAGTGGATTACGGGCTCTAGTTAAGAGCCCGTGCCAAGTGGAAGGCATTGTCGATTCTAAGGGTAGACCAGAGGTTGACTCGGAGGGAAGGCCAAGAGTGAAGACCCCTAACCCCAGGATCGAACTTCCATATACGTACTTGATGGCTTAGTATGTTATGCACTGCCCTTCACTGATGATGGTGGTGCCTCTATCCAGGGGTTTGTCCCCTTTGTGCAGAGGCTGGAGAACTCAAGCTGGTCTTGCTATTACATGTTCTTCGTTCGGAAATGAATTCTGAACGCTTCGAACTATCAGCTCGACAGTTGCTTCCCCGAGATTGCCGGCGCATCTTACGGGGATAAATTTGCAGACCTTGCGGGACCAGATGATTTCACAAGGTTGCCATCGGGAGTCTTCTGATGGCTAATTAATATTCGGGCGGGGTATCTGCTCTTTCGGCAAGGGAACTCATGTACGATCGAGCCTTATATGTCGAGCCGTTTTGCCCGACAATTCGGCTATGATCAATTATATGTCGGTAACCCCAATGCCAAACTCTTCTTCAGTGGGAATTTGTTTGAAGGTGCTCGGGCATGATATTACAGTGTGGCTAGAGGGACAAAAGCTATTTTTAGCTTGCCTCACAAGACGCCCAACTGCTACATGAATCTCAGCTTCTGTACTTGGTATTCCCTAGCTAGCAAGATGCCTGATTTCTCAATAAATATCCCATGCATTAAGAGCATCAAAGCGTCTTATAAGGACAAATTGGAGTCCAATAAACGCATGCGAGGTATGGACGAATATCAGGCAGCCGAGAAAGAAGTAGGAGGGGAAACGGGGTGGGAGCAAGAGCTGCAGCGCCTAAGGAGCAGCCCGCTAAAAAGAGTCGGCAAGCTATGTCCAAACGTTCCCATGGCTCTACTTCCAAGAGTGAGCCTATCCCGAAAAAGGCTAGGAGAGAACCGGAGGCAGGAGCTTCAATGCCCAAGGTAGTCCCTTCTGGTGTTGAGGGGCAGAGGGAGGAAGAGGAAGAGGAAGAGGAAAAGGAAATCCCCCTTCTTCGTCCTCGTGGACTACGCAGTAGGGGCCTCGTGATCTTAGAAGAAGGGGAGCTTGCAGGTGAACCTGTCATGGCTAAGGAGGCTGAGCGCCCCGAAGTTGACCTGGTAGGAAGTGATGATGTTGAGATTCTAGGGGTCTCAACTCAGCCAGGGTCTTCTTCAGTTCAAGAAAGGAGGGATGAGGTGCAACAGCCTGGGTCTCCTAATGTATTGATACCCAGCTCGCGGGTTGTCGATCCCAGCCCTACTACTGGGGTACTTGGTGGTATGGTCTTGATTGCTGAGACCTCTTGTGTTGAATTGTCGTCTTCATCGTCCGAAGAGCATGGATATTATTCTGGCGATGAAGTTGATTTTGGCGATGAACCTGCTCTTCCAGATACGAGCAAATTCTCACATATTTCGGAAGAAGAGATACGAGGGTGTGACCCTGTGACGGTTTCGCCAAAAGTAATAATCGCTGCTACTGAAGATACTCTCCTTGTCTTTTTGAACCGGCTTCCCCTTTAGCTAGGGAAGGGTTCTAACATTTCCTTTTGACTTTGTGCTATAGGGCTGGCTGTCGACAGTTAGGCTACAACCTCTCAGATTGAGGAAATGATACAAGAGCTAGCCCAGCGGAAGGCCTTGAGGCTTCTGCTATCGGAATGCCTCAAGAGAGTGCAACTGTCGACGTCCAGGAGGTCTCAATCCTACAAGATCTGCCTAGGAATTCGCCATCTTCAAATCCTCAACTTGGTAAGAGAATACTGACGCATTAAATTTTTCCTTTTTATTGTCATGGTTGATGTTTCGGTGGTTTGCAGAGAGCGCTGGAGGAGCTCAAGCAGAGAATCCTGCGGTAAGTATTGATGCAAAAGGCAGTACAGTTCAAACCTCGACCGGGGAACCCGATGTTGCAAGGTTTGCTATTACTTTTGCCGTAGTAGAGGCTGCTACAACAATAACTGCCCCGGAAGTGTCGGCGACCATCTCAGCATCTGATGAACCTATCGTCGGTCTTACTCCTGCGCAAGATGAACCGACTCCCGTCTCTCGCCCTGTCATGGAAAGGGGTCCGGGAGCACATCAGCAGAGTTTTCTCCAGTTAATGACATCATGGAAGAGCTAGCACGTCAAATGGTGCAACAATTTTTTACTTCCATGAGATCTTGTATTGACCTCATCCTCTCCGGGGGCAGTTCTATTGAATTTGCCCGAGTACTTCTCAAAAATTAGATCGAAAATATTGGTCATACTGGGAGTCCTTCGCAGGCTAGGGCATGCCTGATGCTGGTGGAGCAGTTGGGAAGCCATCTGAGAGAGTTCAAGTCTCTGGAGAATGCTGGTTCGGTAGACGAGGCTCGGACAACCCTGAATAAGCTTCTTGCCGCCCAACAACATGAGCGAAAGGAGATGGAGGAACAAATAGCTGAAGAGACCCGCCATCTCCAGTGTTCCCAGGCTAACCACCAACGGCTGCTTGGCGATTTCAAGAAATCTGAAATCGTTATACAGAGTGCAGAGCAGGTTATTGCCACTGCCCGAGCTACCATTGCCAGGGCGCAAGCCTTGATCGAGATCAATGAGCAGAAGCTTGCCGCTGCTAGGAAACGACTGGAGGAACTGGAAACTGCCAAGATACAGGCTGAAGAAAACCTCTCTGCTCATTCATCCAGACTGGAGTCTCTTCAAGCACAACTGACTACGAAGAGGTTTTTGTCCGAGGAGGAGTTGCGAGTCCAAGCTCTAATGGAGGCTGAGAAGGCACGTCATCACGAGATGCATCGTCTCCGAGAA
Source organism: Agave tequilana (assembly GCA_038442645.1). Lineage (NCBI taxonomy): Eukaryota > Viridiplantae > Streptophyta > Magnoliopsida > Asparagales > Asparagaceae > Agave > Agave tequilana. The sequence goes on from JAVJIF010015378.1 coordinate 121,031, forward strand.
CAAATCCGTTCTTTGGCGAAGCAAGATTATTAGCCACCCCTTTTTTTTTGTTTTTTAAAAAAAAAAGAACACTCTATTTGTCAAGAGTGTCTGTATTACTTTTATCATTTTTGAATCAAATAATAAAAGTCTTCAGAATTTTGCTCCATCTTCATCTTTTAAGGTTCTTTACTTGCTGCGGATGAACTCGATTTTCATAACTGTAGTCATAATCTCTAGTCAGCCATGAATAATAAACTCAGGCTAAACTGAGTTCTTGAGCGAGACGCGGTTTTCACTCAAAGTGGGGGCGCAGTTCTGTGAGACGCGACTTTGATTCATTAATGGAGACGCCGTTCAGGCTTATCAAGGAAGACGCACGGGTCTTTGATAAGATGCAGCTCAGGCTTAGAGACAACAAGGCATTATTCTGAGACGCGAATTTGTGTTCTTCAATAAAGGGGACGCGACCTTCATATTTATGAAAGGACGCAGATCCATAGACGCGGCCCTTTATTCTGTTAGGATGCAGAGGAGACGCGATCTTAAGTTCCTCAAAAACTGATGCATGGATCCTAGCTAATTGATGGGGACGCGGCATTGGCTCGGTAGAAACGTATCTCTGGACCCTTGACAAGGCGCAAACTCAAGCTATATTGAGTTTATGATAAAAACACAACTGTCTTCTCATAATGGAGACGCAGTTTCGGGCTCCCTGTGAATGACATAGGCCTTCTCTGTTGAGGACGCAAGCTTCGGAACGCAGCTTTCAAGTTAATGCGGATTCAAGATCCAATTTGTTGAGGAAACGCGGTTCTGAATCACTCTCAGAAACACGATAAAAAGTCTCTTAGCAGAAATGATAGGAACGCAGCCCTTGGGTTTATGAAGGGACGCGGGTTTTAGGACGCGACCTTTGAGTCTGCACTTGACGCAACCTCCCAAGCGTTACATGCAGCTCGTCTTAAAGATCTTGTTAGATCTTTAAATGCCAGATTGGCGTTGACGATTGGGGATTTGTGTCCTCCGATGTTTCCCGAAGCGGCAATCCACGCGTCAGCCCTTCATTCGGCTTTGACGTTAATACCTTTAAATGCCAAGTTAGCATTGACGACTGAGGATTTGTGCCCTTAACATTTTTGAAACGGCAATACACGCATCAGCTCTTTATTGGGTTTTGACATTCGTGCGGGAATTAAGGCCGATGGCTCTGATTATTGCGCCATTAATTATAGGCCTTATGGGTTGCCTATAAATAGGCATCACCCTCCCAACAGTCCATTGCTCAGACTGTTTTCCCTTGAGAGCAGGCGCTCTGAGGGATTTCATCTTCTTCCTTTAAGGGGATTTGCCCCCATGGACAGCGAAGACCCAAAGCTTTCATGCTTTTCCTTAATCTCTCCTGAAGATTATCACTGTCAAGTGATTTCAAGATCAAAAAGTGTCCCTCTGAGTATCTTTTATGCCTGCGCCTTGATGCAGAAAGTTCAACCTTTAAAGGGTTATTCTGCGGGTAGGAATTACTTGTCCGCCATGAAATACTCAGCCCAACTGAGTTTCAATTTTGTTGTCCCTTGAAGAGATTCACCTTCTTGACCTTCTCTTGAAGTCTGACTGGTGCGCCCATTATTTGGAAGTTGCGCCTTTTAGACTTCTTGATGAAGCGCGAGTTGATTGAGTCTGAACTCTAATTCAAAATCTCCTGGACGCGAGTGTAATGGATTCTGCACTTGGACTGTGAGACGCGAGCTTTACATACAGAGCTCGCGTTTGAGGTTGTTGACTTAGAAGAATTTTAATTCTGGCCGAAGGCTTCAGATTTGAATGTAGCAACCCTTGTTTATCAAACAAGGATGTGGCAATCTTCGCGTGTCTGGTTCTCTTTGCGTCTCATATTTTGGACGCGGGTTTAACACTTGACCGCGTTCAGATCTATGTGCATCTAGATTCACAACTTCGATCGCGTCTGTTTCTGTCGCAACAGGATTTTGACTTTCTGCGCTAGTCATCCCTGCGTCTGAAGTCTACAGCTATAGCCGCGTCTGTTCTTCAAACTTTCTATTTCAGGATTCTAACCTTCTAGTTTTTACTCCTCGCAGGTAGTCTCAATCATCCTTTCGCATATTCACTGGGCCCTTGGGAGAATATATTGGCCAGCGAATCTGTTTGATGGTCGACCATTGGAGGAGAAGTCACGGCTCCTGTTTATGGGGGACGAGGATTTGACATCCGCCGAGACCTTATTGGACACGATGCAACCAATCATGCCCCCGGGTTCGCCACGGTTACAGTGGGTATGGTGGTGGGTATGGTGGTGGGTCTGGTGGTGGGTCTGATCCTCTTGCAGGTCGCTGGAAGGAGGACGTCACCTGTAAGGTCTCGAATCCTCTCTTCACCAATCTTACCCCAGAAGTGACATTGATGAAAAGTTCATTTTCATTAGATGACTTTTTGGTGGTAGAGATGTTCATAAATGAAGGATCATGGCCTACACCAGTTGGTCAGGTGGAATCGGAAGGTTCTGCTGCATTTTGACCTCAAGAAACACCATTGTTCTTGGTCAACAATGGGCTCCTTTGATGTTTACGTCATGCATCATGATGTAATCAACCTCTGATGATCACCACAGTGCTCAGCCCTTCTTTGGCGCCCTTCCAAGCGTCTTGTATTTGGAGCAGTGAGCATGCTTCAAGGAGTGAGTGCAACCTTTTACTGAGAGAGAGGGACTTCTTTGTACTCCTTTATTGTAACACTCAATCTTATTGTATAAGAGAGCGTCTTGTATCACTTTCATATGTCTGGACATAAATAAAAGTGACACTTTTTTTTATCTCCTTCTATTGTCTTGAATTCCCTTTTTGCATTGAAATTCGGACGAACAGAAGTAAAGGATCTTTGGCTTAACGAGTCAAAGTTTGTAGAAAAATCATGTTTCAAGAAATCAACAATGCTGTCATAGATGTGATATTAACTTGACAGAAGTAAGATAATTCTTGTGGACCTGCCAATCTATGAATGAGAATGACAAGTGAAATTTGTACCCCCAGGGAGGATGAGTTTTCATCAGAGGTTTGGAATTAACTTGACTAAAACCCAGCTGGGGATTTAGTGAAAATACTGTTAACAGTGTAATGTTATCCTAGCAATATTTTTAAGTGGACTTGTTATTCTGTTGACAAGAATAACAAGTGAGACTAGACTCGCGGAGAATCTAGGAGAATCTTTACCGTTAGAGGTGTGATATTAACTTAACGGGTTGAATTAAATCTTATCAGAAGTGTGATATTAACTTGACAAGGGTGTGAGTCAGAGGTGTGATATTAACTTGACTCAAAGGTATTTCAGCTTTCTTTACTGTTAGAGGTGTGATATTAACTTAACGGGTTGAATGAAATCTTATCAGAAGTGTGATATTAACTTGACAAGGGTGTGAGTCAGAGGTGTGATATTAACTTGACTCAAAGGTATTTCAGCTTTATTTGGGAAAACTGAAAGGGTCACTGTCATAGGTGTGATGTTTAACTTGGCAGCGAGGGTAATGCTAGAGGTGTAATTTTGAACTTGGCATTGGTCATCTCGACTTTGACAAGGAAGTCTGAGGGAAGGTCATGGCCATAAGTGTATTGTTGAACTTAGCAATGACCTGGATGCTAGAGGTGTAGTGTTAAACTTAGCATCGTTCATTTCAGCTTCGATATGGAAGTCTGAGGAAAAATGACTGTCAGAGATTTAATATTAAACTTGGCAGCAACTTGATTACTGTTAGAAGTGTAATGTTAAACTTAACAGTAATTTGTCAGAGGTGTAGTATTAACTTGACAGAAATTGACTCGTGATGGGAGTAATTTGAGGACCTGTCATTCTACTGATGAGAAGTGACAAGTAGAATTTAAAATATCAGAGGTGTAATTATAACTTGACAGTGATTGACTTGCGATATAAACAATTATGAAGACTTATCATTCTATTGATGAGAGTTGATAAGTGAAGTTTGAAGTGCCAGAGGTGTAGTGTTAACATAGCAATGACTGCGTTTTGTAGACCTACCATTCTGTGTATGAGAATTAGTAAGGGATTTTGGAGGAGAGAGTGGAACTAAGTCCACTTAGGATTTTTAGCAAACCCTCAACTATCAACGGATTTGATGTGCCTTTACCAACTACCGTTTGAGTTGGGCTAGCCATGCTATTCCCCTCAGCATGATGAGTTGTCGAAGACTTATGTTGGACTTAGAAGCCAACATTTTCCTCTGTCCTTAGCCGTCGGAGGCGTCAAACGTTAATGAAGAGAGCAATATTAAAACTCGAGTTTCGCCTTTCATTTCTTTCTCAATACTTACATCATGCATCATGGTGCAGTCAGTGTCTGATTAGCTTGTCACCGATCTACCGTAATGTGACCTAATAAAGGAAAGAAACTTTTTTGGATCTGAAGCTTTGATCAGAGGTGTAATTTTAACTTGATCAGAGGAAAAGTACTATTAAGGATAGTACTTCTTCAGGAATCTGCCGTTGATCGGCATCATGAGTGTATCGCCATTTGAAGTTATGAGGCGATATGCTCCATTTGAGTAGACTGACTCTACTACAAATGGTCCTTCCTATTTGGGCTGGAATTTTTCTTTTGTCTTATGTGTCATCACCATAGGTCTTCTGACGGCTAAGACAAGGTCACCTTTCTTGAAAGTTCGCACCTTAACTTTCTTGTTGAAGGCTCTGGCAATCCGGGCTTGGTAGAGCTCGATTTGTTGTTGGGCCTGCAGACGTTTATCATCTAAGGCTTCCAGTTCTTGGAGTCGCAGTCGATGCTTTTCCTCCTTTATCATCTCTGCTGTCAAGGCGACACGTAGAGATGGAATTTGGATTTCTAGCGGAAGCACGGCTTCACACCCATATATCAAAGAAAATGGTGTAGCTTTAGTTAGGGTTCGAACAGTTGTGCGATAGGACCATAAACATTCATCTAACTTATTGTCCCAGTCACGCTGACTTTTTGAGACGAATTTCTTGAGAAGCTTGTCAATAGTCTTGTTGAAAGCTTCTGCGAGACCATTAGCAGCAGGGTAGTATGCCATTGAGGACACACTCTGTATTCTGAACTTTGCGCAGAACCTCTGGAAAGCCTGAGTGACGAACTGGGGGCCATTGTCATGGATGATTCGTCGAGGTACACCAAAGAGGTAGATGACGTGATGTTTAACGAATTTGATCACATCAGACGATTTTACTTTCTTCAACGGAATGGCTTCAGCCCATTTAGAAAAGTAATCGGTTATGGCCAAAATGAACCGATGTCCTTTTGATGACGGTGGGCTGATGGGGCCAACTACATCCATACCCCACATTTCAAATGGCCAGGTAGAAGTTGTAGAGTGAAGGTACCCTGATGCTTGATGAATGAAATCACCATGCACTTGGCAGGCGTGGCATCTTTTGGCATAAATGATGGCGTCAGAGATCATCTTAGGCCAATAATATCCCAACCTTTGGAGTCGATCCCAAGTTTTGGGCCGGTTGATGGGCTCCACACATACCGTCATGGGCTTCTTTCAATACCTCTTATGCCTCTTTTTGTGATAGGCAGCGAAGCAAGATCCCATCATGCGATCGACGATACAATGTTCGTGTGATTGCATTATAGTAGAACTTGGGAGCTTTCCTTCTAATGGCAGCCGCTTCTTTAATATCATCAGGTAAGATGTCGTACAAGACATAATCAATGTAAGGGAATCGCCAGTCTCTAGGCTCTGGGCCGGTTGACGATTCAAGAGCTTCTTTGATTTGACAATCTCCCGTTGGCTTCTGGTAATCCTCAAGGGTAATTCTCCGGCAATACAGGTCGTGGCTGTGGACAAATATTTTCTCTACTACTCCAGCTGGAAGGGCTAAAGAGGCAGCGAGAGATGCCAGTACATCTGCATGCGCGTTTTGCTTGCGTGGTACATGGTCGATGTAAAAGTTTATGAACCTCTCAGCCATGTGGACAGTTGCGTTGTAATAGGGTTGTAAGATCACCTAGAGGGGGGTGAATAGGTGATGGCTAATCTAATGGTCACTTATGAACAAATAATGCGGAATTAAAACTAAATTGACCAAAATAAACTTCTTATTAATTGAACACTTATGTATAACACAAGAGTGTTGCCGAATTCCCCTGCGAGGCTCAGGACAAACTCCTCTAGATTCCCTTGAATGGGTTGAGGTGTCGCGTTGGCTCTCTTGGTTGAATACTAGTGTTATAACAATCCCAAGCAAGTATAGCAATTATGAGCACAAAGGTATATCATGCATATAAGAGATAAAGACTATAAAGTAATGCAAGATATAAGTGAGACAAAAAGAGTAAGAGAGCAAGAGTAAGCAATCGCAAACACAAAGGGTTTGTTTCGAGGTTCGAGCACACTTGCACTACATCCCCGCCTTCGACACACGAAGGATTTCCACTATGCACGATCCAACCGGATCTCTCCTTGGTGCCGCAACACCTACAAGCCCTCGGACTCCCAAAGTCCCTTACACACCACAAGCCCACCGGCTCGTCGAGGCCGCACCTCAAGCTACAAGAGTTCGCACCCGAACCCTAAACAACCACGAGCACACTTGCCCGTCTCCTCAAAGTACAAGATGAAATCTTGGTGATCTAAACACTTGATCACCTACAAAAACTCTCACTACAACACCTATAGGATGAATAGCTCAATGGATGCTCAAGTGTAGTGTGAGAAATCAAGTAAAGAACTTTTGATGGAAAACTCAAGAAATCACAATAAACACTCTCTTGATAAAATCCCTTTTGATAGGAAATATTGGCACTCTATTTTGTGGAGAAAACTCTGCTAAAAGAATGAAATAACTGGACAAAAGCTCTCCTAAAATCTTGGCTCAAAACAATGACAAAACCCCCTTTTATAGAGGTCAGAAAAATCTGACCGTTGGGGTCTGTCAGAGCTGCCGGTCGACCGGCCCGGTCGACCGCCAACAGTCAAAAATCCGACCGTTGGAGCCTCCGGTCGACCGGCTCGGTCGACCGACCCACTGGAGCAGAGAGTAATCTCTCTGTCGGTCGACCGGACCGGTCGGCCGATATTTCCAGAGAGCAAAGCTCTCCGAAGCGGTCGACCGACCCGGTCGACCGTCCTCCAGTGCACAAGGCGTGCACGTCTGTGCACGTCGGTCGACTGATCCGGTCGACCGACTTCAGACCCGGTCGACCGCTGAAGCCTGAAACAGTTTGCACAGTTCTGCACAGATACGGGATTTGAAAATAGGTCTTTTCACTCAATAAAAATCCCATAAATTCACAGTAAATCTAAAAAATAGTTTTAATCACAATAAAAACTGTTTTTCTAAAAACATGTCTTTCTAAGACTTGTTTTTCCATAACTTCACAAATACAAAAACAAGATATTTTGAACTTTATAAAGCATAGTGTGTATGGATATGATCCACTACACAATCATAATAAAATATCTATGTTTTTGATCATAAAGCTCTAAACTTGGTTATGGTTTGAAAAGATATATATGATAGAAATACCAAAAACCAAAGTTTATATTTTGTCTCAAAGAAAAATCTTTTACTAAATAAAATTCTTTTCTAAAAAGAAATCTTTTATGAAATCATTAATCAAGAGTTCTATCAAGAGTGTGTGTGTGAAATAGACTTGAGCAATCCACCAATATCTATCCTTTACATTTTTACTAAAACAAAAATACAAATCTTATACCTAGACACAAGTCTTCAACTCCTTGAAGTCTTCCCTTGAAGGCTTCTCATCTTCTTGACTTGGTCCAAGCTTGATCCAAAAGCTCCTTGGATCACATCATGCAAGCTCTAAATCTTGACAATTTATCCTTTGTTGAGCTTTGCACCTACTAAGATCTTGATAAAGAAATGTCACTATTAACACAAGATCCATTAGAAATCATAACTTCATGAGTTGATCATCATCAAAACTAGGGTGATAGGCCTTTGGCCAACAATCTCCCCCTTTTTGATGATGACAAAACTCATGACGTTATATATGCATGGATTAAAGTAAAGCTTCAAGGAAGCTCCCCATTAACTCATGCATATCAAATAAATGATAAAGATATGACAATGAAGCACATAAATATGTATGCAATGAATGCATGTAAAACAAACAAATCTTTTATTTC